>JBBGZY010001032.1:3572500-3832054 GCA_037952925.1 Lithobates clamitans | reverse complement strand
ATGCGCAAACGGGCGTGCACCGGACCACGCAGTCGCACTGGCGCACAACCGTACATGTCCCCGATGTAGTTTGGCACCAAACTGCCTTTATAAGGAAACCTGTCAGTGGCCATAACTGCTGGTTGATCTTCGGCTCCTCCAGTGCGTTTTTCCATGTGATTCTTTTGTTCTTGTGATCTGTTACCGACCCAGCTTGTCTTTGACCTGTCTCCCGCCCGCCTCCTATGTTTGACTTCAGCTACCCACCTGACCACGTCTGCTCTGATACTCACCTGGCTCCTGACCTTGGCTGTCCACCGACCATTCTCCAGTCTCTGCTTTACCCTTGACCTGCAACATCTCATGGGCGCCACCTGTCTGCTGACTCCACTTCAGCACATCAACTGTACTCTGGAACTTCCCGCACACAGTCCAGCAGGGGACTTGTGCTACTCTGGGCCTGACCTCTCCTGTTTCACCCTCAGGAAGGTCTGGAACTTAGCCGCAAGGAAAGTCCTCTCTCCATTGTCCTCCAGCACCAGGTACGTGATACTGGCCCTGGTGTGGCAGTGATCAGGAACACTGCTGAGGAGGGGAACTGTAAGTAAAAGTGAAACTGCAGCAGGGAATGACCATGTCCCCTTTCCTCTTATATATGTCTTTGATGTGTGGCAGAACGGGATGAACATTTATAGAAATCCCTTTTCCGGTAAAACAGCTAATATTAAGTTTTATGCAAGTGCATTAACTCATTTCAACCAATCATAATTCTTATACTGGTCTTTGCAAACTGAATTATAGTTTGTTCTGAAGTTAACAATTAGCACTAAGAGGTAAAAAAACACCCCTTATTGAATAAATGTGTTTGTGGTTTTTTTTTTGTTACTTAGCTTATTTCCTGTAGCAAGCAGCAATGGACGCCATCTGGGCCACTTTCTTTATCTATCTTAATTTTGTATAGGTATAAACTTCATCTCTTCCATGTGAATGGGGTCATATTATCTGTCTATTTATCTGTCATCAGAGACTCCTTTGTGAAGACAGATGAGAAAAATGGATGATTTCAGCTTAGCTAGTATATTTCCTCCTTTGACTTTGAGGTTTTTTTTCAGTATTATGATTATATTTCTTGGAGTTTGCTCTCTTAGAATTTCATTAAATATCAATAGCAATCTTTTTACTTTTTGTTTCATTCTTGGTCAATTTTCTTTAAAAAACATAATATCCTCAACCTGTACGTCATTTTTTTCCCCTTTAAAGCAGTTGTAATACTTCCACCAGAAAAATAACAAATTTCCTCCTGCTGGTGACTGGAAGATGCTGTAATAAAACGGAGAAACCCCTTTAAATACTTGCTTTTTTGCATGTATTTCCAGGAACCATTGTGGGTGCAGGCTGTCACTGGAACACACATCATTGCTGAACACAGATCCCCATGCCACAACGATGAGCTAATTTTGACATTGAGACTCACCACAGGAACATTCATCAGTCATGCTCTTGTGATTGGTAGACATTACAGCTGGTGGTCCAATCACGTGAGGTTTTATTGCTGTTTGTGTCACCTCTCACCTCTCACCGCTGAGAGGCTGAGCCGTTCCCTCACGCCCCCTCCACAGCCCAGTGCACCAGTGAGTTGGGAGGGGGGGCAGAGCAGAGCAGAGAGCAGGTGACTGACAAGCTCTCTCAGGGAGCCCTTAGAACAGCAGTGTTAGATTGCTCAGTTCTCAGTCTTAGTGCCGGCGGGGGACAGATGCAGCATCGGCACCTACAGTGCCTTGAAAAAGTATTCATACCCCTTGAGATTTTCCACATTTTGTCATGCTACAACCAAAAATGTAAATGTATTCTTTTGGGATTTTATGTGTGTAGCAATAACTCACGGTGGAGCTGCTGGTTTAAAGCGGGCTGTTACCGTCACCTTTGTTACCTCAATTAGACCGGAACTTGGTCTAGGGTCCCATTGAGTTTAATGCCAAACAGTGTAGACACCAGACACTTGAGTATCTTTTCCAATGCTTTAATAAAGAGTAACTGAAGGAAGTAGCAGGAAAGAGGTAGAAGGAAAGTTGCAGGGAAGTTCAAATACCTTTTCTTTGATGTAATATTAGGAATTGGAATCTTGTAGATGAATGTACTCTCCTTTTAGAGTTGAATCTTTGCCCGCCCGGATAGGTTTCTCTCACTAACTTAGCAACCGGCACACAGCACGAACAAAAATCTGTGCCACAGACTTAAATGGAATAGAAACCTGTACGATCCTCTGCCACAGGATGCAATGGTTTACGATGGATAGCAAACACAGCACTAGAACCTTTAAGCCAACCCGGCAGTACTATGCGGTAGGTTAACTTTAGGATGCGTCCTCCAACTGAGTCACCAGGCCCCTCTCCAGACCAGCACTCTGCATGATCCTTCCATGACTCGTCCTCCCCTGGGATCTTCTCAGTTGTCCAGCTTCTTCCCGTAGGACAGACAGCACAGGACCATTCCCTCGCTGCTGTGGTAGGCCCCAGACCGGCTTCAGGGCCCACCCACACGCTGCAGCAACGTGGTCCTCCCAGTCGGAGAACCACGCGGTAGTACTCCTAACACATACCTGTCGGCCAGGAGGGCCAGTAGGTGGAACGAAAGACCCCTAAAACATGGCATCTGTCCCATAAATACCCTCCCCCAGAATGCAACTCGGAGGACCACCTCCACCGAGTTATCTCCAGAACAGAAGAGCACCCATACGCTTCAGCGCATTGCCTTTCCAACACCGACCTATGGCGACGACACCCACAGGCACAGTGTGAAACTACATGCAACACAGCCAAACTCATACATAGTCAGATTTAGCCTCTGTTCCAAACAGATAACCCACTAAATTTACCTATAAGCGGTAGATGAAAATCTACCAGCGCTACATGTGATAGACCAACACAAAGTTGCACATAATTGTGAAGTGGAAGGAAAATGATAAATGGGTTTCAACCTTTTTTTTACAAATAAATAGTCAATACTTCGTAGAACCACCTTTCGCTGCAATTACAGCTGCAAGTCTTTTTGGGTATGAGTCAGCTTTGCACATCTAAAGAGTGACATTTTTGTCCATTCTTCTTTGCAAAATAGCTAAAGCTCTGTCAGATTGAATGAAGAGCGTCTGTGAACAGCAATTTTAAAGCCATGCCACAGATTCTCAATAGGATTTAGGCCTCGACTTTGACTGGTCCATTCATATAGGGCGTACACACGGTCGGACTTTGTTCGGAAATTCCGACAACAAAATCCTAGGATTTTTTCCAACGGATGTTGGCTCAAACTTGTTTTGTCTACACACGGTCGCACATAGTTGTCGGAAAATCCGATCGTTCTGACGTAAAACACATACGTCGGGACTATAAACGGGGCAGTGGCCAATAGCTTTCATCTCTTTATTTATTCTGAGCATGCGTGGCACTTTGTCCGTCGGATTTGTGTACACACGATCGGAATTTCCTACAACAGATTTTGTTGTCGGAAAATTTTATCTCCTGCTCTCCAACTTTGTGTGTCGGAAAATCCAATGGAAAATGTCCAATGGAGCCCACACACGGTCGGAATTTCCGACAACACGCTCCGATCGGACATTTTCCATTGGAAAATCCGACCGTGTGTACGGGGCATAACACATGAATATCCTTTGATCTAAACTATTCCATTGTAGTTCTGGCTTAATTCTGTTTAGGGTTGTTGTCCTGCTGGAAGGTGAACCTCCACCCAAGTCTTTTGCAGAATCTAACAGGATTTCTTCTAAGTTTGCCCTGTATTTGGCTCCATCCATGCTCCCATCAACTCTGACCAGCTTCCCTGGCCCTGCTGAAGAAAAGCATACCCAGAACATGCTGCCACCACCATGTTTTACGGTGGAGATGGTGTGTTCAGGGTGATGTGCAGTGTTAGTTTTCCCCCACATATAGCGTTTTGCTTTTAGGCCAAAAAGTTAAATTTTGGTCTCATCTGACCAGAGCACATTCTTCCATATGTTTGCTGTGTCACCCACATGGCTTCTTGCAAACTGCCAGTAGAACTTCTTATGGCTTTCTTTCAACAATGGCTTTCTTCTTGCCACTCTTCCATGAAGGCCAGATTTGTGGAGTGCACAACTAATAGTTGTCCTGTAGACAGATTCTCCCACCTGAGCTGTGGATCTCTGCAGCTCCTCCAGAGTTACCATGGGCCTCTTGGCTGCTACTCTGATTAATGCTCTCCTTGCTTGGCCTGTCAGTTTAGGTGGACGGCCATGTCTTGATAGGTTTGCAGTAGTGCCATACTCTTTGTCAGGTTTACTTAGTGCTCCTGTTCCTCATTCCAGCATCTTTTTGGCAATGACACTCTACTTGTCTGTCTGTCCACCTGCAGGCTGATTAATGTGATCAGTCTCTAGGTGAAAACCAAGAATGTTATAAGCCAGCTCAAACCTCATTTGGTTGCTTGTGATAGAGAGTGATACGTGTGTTGTTCCTGATCAAGCTCCCTGTCTGTCTGCCCTGCTTTGCTAGTTTGGATTTCCCTGTGTATGACTTTGGACCAGATTATTGGACTATTCCTTGAACTCAGCCTGCCTTTTACCTGGACTGTCAAAGAACCACATTATCTGTTTGCTAACCAGAAGTATCTATTTGCTTTGCTCAGTTCTGCCCTGGTGTGGTGACCAGGCACTATAGCATTGTGTATACGTCCTGGGGACAACTGAGTACCAGTAGGCCTGCTTGCCTTATGTGAAAAGGGGCTGCTATAGGTGAAGAACACAGTAGCCAGCTATGGTGTCTGACCACCTGCGTTGGGGTAGACGTGACACTTATTCCATTTTGGGATGATAGATTGAACAGTTCTTGAACATTGATGAAATGTTCACAGCTTGGGATATTTTTATATAATCTAACCCTGCTTTAAACTTCTCCACAACTTTATCCCTGATGTTTCCAGTGTGTTCCTTGGTCTTCATAATGCTGTTTGTTCATTAAGGTTCTCTAACAAATCTCTGAGAGTTTCACAGAACTTTATTCAGTATTTATACTGAGATTAAATTACACACAGGTGGACTCTACTTACTAATTACAGTATCTCACAAAAGAGAGTACACCCATCACATTTATGTAAATATTTTATTATATTTAAATATTATATCTTTTCATGTGACAACACTGAAGAAATGACACTTTGCTACAATGTAAAGTAATGAGTGTGCAGCTTGTATAACAGTGTAAATTTGCTGTCCCCTCAAAACAACTCAACACAGCCATTAATGTTTAAACCGCTGGCAACAAAAGTGAGTATACCCCTAAGATAAAATGTCCAAATTGAGCCCAATTAGCCATTTTCCCTCCCCGGTGTCATGTGACTGGTTATTGTTACAAGGTCTCAGGTGTGAATGGGGAGCAGGTGTGTTAAGTTTGGTGTTATCGCTTTCACTCTCTCATACTGGTCACTGGAAGTTCAGCATGGTACCTCATGGCAAAAAAGGAGGATCTGAAAAAAAGAATTGTTGCTCTACAGAAAGATGGCCTAGGCTATAAGAAGATTGCCAAGACCCTGAAACTGAGCTGCAGCACGGTGGCCAAGACCTACAGCGGTTTAACAGAACAGGTTCCACTCAGAACATGTCTCGCCATGGTTGACCAAATAAGTTGGGTACACGTGCTCAGCGTCATATCCAGAGGTTGTCTTTGGGAAATGGATGTATGAGTGTTTCCAGTATTGCTGTAGAGGTTGAAGGGGTGGGGGGTCAGCCTGTCATTGCCGTTGTCCCAGAAGGAAGCCTCTTCTAAAGATGATGCACAAGAAAGCCCGCAAACTGTTTGCTGAAGACAAGCAGACTAAGGACATGGATTACTGGAACCATGTCCTGTGGTCTGATGAGACCAAGATAAACTTATTTGGTTCAGATGGTGTCAAGCGTGTGTGGTGACAACCAATGTGAGGAGCACAAAGACAAGTGTGTCTTGCCTACAGTCAAGCATGGTGGTGGGAGTGTCATGGTCTGGGTGCTGCCAGCACTGGGGAGCTACAGTTTATTGAGGGAACCATGAATGCCAACATGTACTGTGACATTCTGAAGCAGAGCATGATCCCCTCCCTTTGGAGACTGGGTGCAGTGCAGTATTCTAACAGCCCCAAACACATCTCCAAGACAACCACTGCCTTGCTAAAGAAGCTGAGGGTAAAGGTGATGAACTGGCCAAGCATGTCTCCAGACCTAAACCCTATTGAGCATCTGTGGGGCATCCTCAAATGGAAGGTGGAGAAGCGGAAGGTCCACCAGCTCTGTGATGTCATCATGGGGGAGTGGAAGAGGACTTCAGTGGCAACCTGTGAAGCTCTGGTGAACTCCATGCTCAAGAGGGTTAAGGCAGTGCTGGAAAATAATGGTGGCCACACAAAATGTTGACACTTTGGGCCCAATTTGGACATTTTCACTTAGGGGTGCACTCACTTTTGTTGTCAGCGGCTTAGACATTAATGGCTGTTGTGTATTGAGTTGCAAATTTACACTGTTATACAAGCTGTACACTCACTACTTTACATTGTAGCAAAGTGTAAGTCAGATATTTATTTGTAACAAATTTTGAAAAACATTTATAATTTTCCTTCTACTTCACAATTATGTGCCACTTCGTGTTGATCTATCACATAAAATCCCAATAAAAAACATTTATGTTTTTGGTTGTAGCGTGACAAAATGTGGAAAATGTTAAGGGTTATGAATACTTTTTCAAGGCACTGTAAGTAACTATGATTCTCCAAAAAACAAAGCAAAAACCCCCCCCACACTTCTCTTTAATTGTTTAACCACTTGCCGACCGCCCGCCGTCGTTACACGTCGGCTGTTTGAAGTGGAATGTTGTTGTTATGGCAGCAGCTAGCTGCCATAACCCCGTTATTCCCTTCTTCAGCGGGCGGTCCGCTTTCAGATAAAAGTGGTCTCAGTGGCAGATTCGGCGCAAGATCACTTTTATTGGTGGCGGGAGAGGTCCTCCCTCCTGCCACTCTCTGGTGCCCCCCGCCGCTTATCGGAGCCGCCGGCAGCGGCGGAGGCGATCGGATCCTTCTCCCTGTAGAGTATGGAGCTGAGTGAGGGAATATGGCCCCCATCCTGCTCCATACCATTGCAGGACAGAAGCGACGTCAAAACATCACTTCCGCCCATAGCTCTTAAAGGGACATTTTTTTTAAATTATTTTTTCAAATGACATTTTTTTTTTTTATTGCATTTTAGTATTGAATTTTTGACCCCAGATCTCATATTTAAGAGGTCCTGTCATGCTTTTTTTCTATTCTCGTCCCGCCGAGCTCGCGTGCAGAAGCAAACGCATACGTGAGTAGCGCCCGCATATGTAAATAGTGTTCAAACCACACATGTGAGGTATCACCGTGATAGATAGAGCGAAAGCAATAATTCTAGCCCTAGACCTCCTCTGTAACTCAAAACATGCAACCTGTAGAATTTTTTAAACATCGCTATGGAGATTTTTAAGGGTAAAAGTTTGTCGCCATGCCACGAGCGGGCGCAATTTTGAAGTGTGACATGTTGGGTATCAATTTACTCGGCGTAACATTATCTTTCACAATATAAAAAAAAGTGGGCTAACTTTACTGTTGTTTTATTTTTTAATTCAAAAAAGTGTATTTTTTCCAAAAAAAGTGAGTTTGTAAGACCGCTGCGCAAATACGATGTGACAGAAAGTATTACACGACCGCCATTGTATTCTCTAGGGTGTTAGAAAAAAACATATAATGTTTGGGGGTTCTAAGTAATTTTCTAGCAAAAAAAACAGTTTTAAACTTGTAAACACCAAATCTCAAAACGAGGCTCTGTCCTTAATACATTAATGGTTAATACATTAATATTAATGTACAGTATTAATGTTTGTTGTATTGAACATTTGTAGTAACAAAAATGTTTCAAACACTATAGTTTGTATCTGTTTCTGCCTTAAGACCATTTTATCTTACCTGAGCCCTTTTTCGATCTAGCGCTGTACATGTCTGCAGTTCTTCTCCCCCCTCACTTCCATGCCTTACTGGCATTTTTGGGGCACCAGGAGCCGGTGGCTCCCAGTGCTGTCAATCGAAGCCAGTGACAAGGGAGTGGGGGGCAGAGCTGAGCCCTGTCAATGGATGCAGCAGCGGGGCTCAGGAGTGAGCAAGCATGAGTGCCCCAATGGGAAGCGGCTTTCTGTGGGGCACTGGACAGAGAGGAGGAGCCAGCACCTCCGGCGGGGGACCCGAGAAGTGGAGGTTCGGGGCTGCTCTGTGCAATTCAGAGAGCAGGTAAGCGTAGAGATGTTTTTGGTTTAAAAAAAAAAAAAAAAGAAAACCTTTACAAACGCTTTAATTTCCTGTGTTACGAGTAATATATTGCTTGGCTTTCTAAGCATCTTTTTAAGTAATTTTCACATATTTAAAAGGTTATGTTACAAGTTAATAAATGTGATCTTACCTATTAGTGTGTCATTGTTTGACCTCCCAGAGTGAGTATGGCATATCCTAGTGACAGGGAAGCATTATCTATTATCTGTCTATGGTATTTTTCATATTATCTCTCATTTGTCTTTTTTTTTCTCTTTTTTTTTCGTGGGGAATTAATTATTCCAGAATAATGCCACATCTTTCTAAGGCCTCACAGGAAAAAATGTTTCCTCCCCTGGATGCCTTTTCTCCTGGTAAGAGAAAAAAACAGCATAAAAAATATGCCCAAAGCTGTGTTTACCACAGGCGTTTAGGCGTATCAAGCATTTGGGCATTTATTGATTCCATTGAGCATAATATTAATTTATTCTGGTCATAAGAATGGATAAACATTCAAGCGCCACTTTATTAGGTACACCTTGCTAGTACCGGGTTGGACCCCCTTTTGCCTTCAGAACTGCTTTAATTCTTCATGGCATAGATTCACCAAGGTGTTGGAAACCTTCCTCAGAGATTTTGGTCCATAGTGACATGATAGCATCACGCAGTTGCTGCAGATTTGTCGGCTGCACATATATGATGCGAATATCCCATTTCACCACATCCCAAAGGTGGTCTATTGGATGAGATCTGATGACTGTGGAGGCTATTGGAGTACAGTGAACTCATCGTCACGTTCAAGAAACCAGTGTAACCAATATCCTCCACACCATTACACCACCACCACCAGCCTGAACACTGATACAAGGCAGGATAGATCCATGCTTTCATGTTGTTTACGTCAAATTCTGACCCTAAAATCTGAATGTTGCAGCTGAAATTGACTCTTCAGACAGCCAACGTTTTTCCAATCTTCTGTTGTTTTGGTGAGCCTGCGCGAATTGTAGCCTCATTTTCCTTTTCTTAGCTGACAGGAGTGGCACCCAGTGTGGTCTTCAACTGCTGTAGCCTATCTACTTCAAGGTTGGATGTGTTGTGGATTGAGAGATGGTATTCTGCATATGTTGGTTGTAACAAGTGGTTATTTGAGCTACTGTTGTCTTTTTATCATCTTGAACCAGTCTGCCCATTCTCCTCTGCCCTCTGACATCAACAAGGCATTTTCCTCCACACAACTGCCGCTCACTGGATATTTTCTCTTTTTCTGACCATTCTCTGTAAACCATAGAGATGGTTGTGTGTGAAAATCCCAGTAGATCAGCAATTTTTGAAATACTCAGACCAGCCCGTCTGGCATCAACAGCCATGTCATATTCAAAGTCACTTAAATCCCCTTACTTCCCCATTCTGATGCTCGGTTTGAACTTCAGCAAGTTGCCTTCACCAGGTCTAGATGCCTAAATGCATTGAGTTGCTGCCATGTGCTTGGCTAATTAACAATTTGTGTTACCAAGCAATTGAACAGGAGTACCTTATAAAGTGGCTGGTGAGTGTATGCATTTCTATTTATTTCCTAAGCAACAGTAGTGACAGTTTATACTGCCTTTTTTGCTTATGGGGCTATATTTGCGGGATGCCATTCCTCATTGGGCAATGTCCAAATGTGGATTTATATAATGTATGTTCAAGTGTACTTTTGTATATATAACTTTATTTCCTGCTTTTCTGATGTAATATTCTGTTTTCACTAGAAACCCCCCTCTCCTGATGAAGCAATACTGTGAAATGTGTTGAAACATCACTATACCTCCACATCTCTTTCTGATCGAAAGTGTAATAATGCAGTGTCCTCTGCCCCCCCATGCAGTGTCCTTTGTCCCTTACACACACTCCTCCCCCCACTGTAGTGCCCTCTGTCTCCTTCACACCAGTGAGTAGGTACCACTCTCCCACCTTACATTGGTGTATAGCAGAGCAGAGAGCAGGACAGCACTGGATAGAGGTGCGCTAGAGGCATCATGACTGGAGACGGTTCGTTTGGGATAGTACACTGACGTCAAAAGGGTTGGCAAAGGGGTGGGTTGGTGAAGTGGTACAAATTTGGTGGCAGGTTATTGGTGGGGAAAAGTAAAAAGGAGGAGACTTCTGCGTCACGTCACGTGACTTACTGGTCCCTCAGTCTGTACAATTCTCATGAGGGAACAAGTCCCCACCCTCCTGCCCTTTGTTGCTGTACTTTGTTGTTATGATTTCTTAAAAAAAAAAAGAAATAAAATAAATAATGACCAAAAAAAAAAAAAATTGACTTGGGCTTTGTGTTGTGTCTGTTGTGCTATTTTGGATGCTGTTGTAGTTAAATCCTGCCTGCAATATTTACTATTGGTTTACGTAATTTATGTTTGTTGCGAGCCAATTTTATTGTCACATCTGGTGGTTATCCCTTTTTGCGGGCTGAGGTGGCAGGTGGCTGATGGAGTCGGTAGAATGGGGTGCAGGAAGCCTTTAGTAAGCCCCTGAGCCTAACCTGGACGGTTAGGGGCTGAATTGGCTCCTAAGGAAAGTTGAGATACACCACTCAGCACTGCTAAAGGGATCTGGTGTTGGCTATATATTCTGACGTCACCACATTTGTGCAAGTCCCAGAAGGACGGCTTGTATACATGCATGTTTTTATGCTACATCTTGTAAGTGCAATCTAATGCCCCGTACACACGGTCGGACTTTGTTCGGACATTCCGACAACAAAATCCTAGGATTTTTTCCGTCGGATGTTGGCTCAAACTTGTCTTGCATACACACGGTCACACAAAGTTGTCGGAAAATCCAATCGTTCTAAACGCGGTGATGTAAAACACGTACGTCGGGACTATAAACGGGGCAGTGGCCAATAGCTTTCATCTCTTTATTTATTCTGAGCATGCGTGGCACTTTGTCCGTCAGATTTGTGTACACACGATCGGAATTTCCGACAACAGATTTTGTTGTCGGAAAATTTTATCTCCTGCTGTCCAACTTTGTGTGTCGGAAAATCCGATGAAAAATGTCCGATGGAGCCCACACACGGTCGGAATTTCCGACAACACGCTCCGATCGGACATTTTCCATCGGAAAATCCGACCGTGTGTACGGGGCATAATAAAAGCCTAAAGGATTTTATACTATGGAAGCTTTATCTCTTTTGGGATTTTTATGTGATCGAGTTTTCCCATGAGTGGCGGGTATCGTTCTCTTCAGTTTAATCCCCCTGACTGGACAGAGGCCTTGGCTGGGTTTAAAGCCCCAAGAGAGAGAGACCTTCCATAACAGGAGGTCAATAGGAGCTGGTAAGTGGCCAATCTATGAGGTGGAGCCTTTATCACTTGTCATCATTAACCACTCCGGTGATGAATAGTGCACCTTGTGAGTGATTGGATTTTGTTTTATAACCCTTTGGACTCTTTTTTGTTTTTGGTTTGTTTTGTTTTTCCTTTCAGTATCATAGTGCAACTTTATTCGGATTATACGATTTGTGCTGTGCGTGTCTCACAGAAAAGTTGCTGCTTCATGGTCACTTATTTATGTTATATGGTTTGCATTTTGGGACAGTGCAGTTTTACACACGTTTTTAAAGCGGACCTTCAGTCATTTTTCAACTTTCCATCTATAAAATCTTCTGCCCTTGTTGTTTTAACTTTGGATAGTAAAACATTTTTTTTTCTGCCAGTAAATACCTTATACAGCCCACTCCCTATTTCTTGTCTGGTAAAAAGCCTGGGATTATGACATCATGCACAGCTCTCTCTATCACTCTTGTGAGAGTTTGCCAGGAAGGGAGGGGGGGATGAGTCATAAGAGGGCCAATGAGAGCTGCATAACTGGAGATGTGCCTCTGTGTGTCTGTGTAAATCCAGGAAGTGAACAGGTAACAGCTTCAGCTGCCCACAGTTAAAATGGATGCAGCCAGCCTCAGTGGAGGGAGATTTCTGCAGCATATTTGGCAAGTACAGAATCACAGTATATATAAAAGAATATGCAAAGTGGTTGGAGGGAGGCTTCAGAATGGCAAAGATGTTTTTATTACAAATTATGTGAGCAGACTGCAGTTCCTCTTTAAGTTATGTTGGCTATATATGTTTATTGCTTTGATTGTTCATTTACAGTTGTCAACATGGCCGATACATAAGTAATTAAAGTATCAACCCAGTTGAAAGAATTTTGTTGTTTGTATGATTAATTAGAGTAATCTTATGGAGTAGTGAATAGTGGACAAGTCATGATGGTAATAACTTTTTCAAATGATGGTGATGCGGAACACAAGTCTGCTACATCATGGCATCTTGCTAAACAGTGAAAGAACAAGTTGGTTCTCACAACCAGATTTAAAGGATAAGTTCACCTTTGGGAACACGTTAGACGTTCCACCCATTTTTAGGTTCCCACTGCTGCAGCCTCTCGACAATCCACTGCCTGTATTAACAACGAGCCGGGGATTTTCTCCCTGATCTCGCTGTCATGGCCACATTCAGAGCTCTGTGAATGGGATGACTACAAGCACCGACAGCCTTTGCGGCTGTCAACTTGTAGTTCTCAATAAACTACCAGGGTGTTGTTGAGCGCTTTGGTAGTTCATTGAGCCTTCCTGTCAGTGTGTAACTGCCTGCTTGTATGAGCAGACAGCTTGTATAGACAGTCTGCAATCTGCTGATCATGGGTGCAATGCTTTACAGGCTCATAGTAAAAAAATAATAATAAATGGACATTTTTTTACCTGCAAAAAGATGTGCATTTATTTATTTTTTTTTTAAAAGGTGAACTTATCCTGTATGTCTATAACTGCACATATTGTAAACTATGTGCAAAGTTCTCCACCACCCCTCCTCTGAAGCAGAGAGCACACAAAGACCCCTCAGCTCTTCACTTTCCCTGTGGCATCAGGCAGACTCCTTTGACCCAAACTCCTCCCAATATATAAAGGGTACCTCACGTGACTTTATTTACCTATCAAGAGGAGCTACTTTTAAAAAGGGAATTTTACCAGCCTACACACAGGAGACATGGACTACCTGCTTATTTTCCACTGGGGTACTACAATAATGTATCCTGTTCCACAACAGGGTATGAACTTATGGGACAGAGTGGAGGTACTCCACTATTTAGACCTAAATCAGACAGTACCTGGCAGTATTTGACCAATGCTTTGTGTTGTACAGCTAGAAATGAAGCTGAACAATACATTTGTTATAATGGCATGGTATTTTTAGTTTATTTAGTATTCTATACTCATCACTCATCCCTCGAGTGGCTGTCCCCAGTACCATACCCCCCGACATACTTGTAGCTTTAATGAACAGGCAAATACCTTTCAGAGATAGAATAAGTGGAGCAACCAGCAATGAAAATATAGCTCAATAGAGCATCTAAAGCAGCACACAATTATAACAAGAGAGACAATATACTAATCTGTTGTAAAAAACATCAAATTTCTTTGACGTGACTGAGTGTTAAAGAAACCACTATCCAAACCAACACAACTGTAAAAACCATGAACAATATGTATGGAAAGGCTTGTATTTACCCATATGAACTAGATTTGTCTGAATGTAGCACCTTTTTTGGGCTAGGCTACACAATTAAGGCACAGTGCAGTGACACAACCTCTGATGAACACAGCACACCTGCTATACTCACAGTTCAGAGCAGCCTTTCCTCACAGATTTCCTGGCAGCCAACACATCACTCCTAGACAGCAATGGCAGTTCCTCAGTGCTTACACCAGGCAGCACACAGCAGAATGGGGCAACGTAGGTCTCAGTACTCACCGTTTCCCTGTCCTTTAGAAACACAACAGTTAACCGGTTGGAAAGCTAGTCTCCCTGCAGCAGTTCAGTCCACACAAGCAGGTATTCAGCCTGGTGCCCTATGCCTATGTTCAGTGATCTTTCTCTCTAGTAGCTGCCAGCCAGAAATTCTTTTCTGCTTTTTGCCTCAGTCTTCAGCACACTCCGCAGCCTGTGCCTGGAACCTCTGTCTCTCCGCGTGTGATTTTCTCCCCAACTGGCTCTCCGTTTGTTTTTGACATTCCCAGGAGGCACAGCAATCCATATACTTTTCTTCTGTGTCCTCTGGGTGGTGGGCGGGGCTTAATCAGGCTGCTCACAACCCCATAGGGACAGTGTTCCATCCCTCTTATTGCAGCCACTCCTGTCCCTGTCAGCTGCAGTGAGGTGAAAAACAACAACAGAGACAGTGGAAGTGACACAAACGATTCAAATGTTGGCCAATTCAGCAGGAAATCTGAGCATGGCACAGCAAGCTTTAGAACAAGAGAGCAGGTAAATCGGTGACTTGTCATTTCCAAAGAGGACAAATCTTTGGTGCTGCAATAGTGATGAGTGAACTTGTCCAGGTGCACTTTGTAGGAGTTCAGTGAATGCTCTTTTAAATTTGGTGAAGCCAAACTTTGCTGCAGTTCTGATTGAAGTAAATGTTGGACAAATTGAATTATTTAATTCTGCACAATTTTAGAGCTAATAAGCAAGTTATTTTCAAAAAAGGAATGGGAAGCTGGGCACTGCCATGGAAGATGTGCGCCAAAGTCAATTTGCTTTTTTTGAAAATACTGTACAGTGGGGATATTGTTTTGCCATGAGGCTTCAAGGGGGACATGGAAAAATGTAAATCCTTTAAATTGCAGGTTTTTGGTTAGTGATGAGCCGAACACCCCCCAGTTCAGTTCACAGCAGAACATGCGAACAGGCAAAAAATTTGTTCGAACACGCGAACACTGTTAAAGTCTATGGGACGCGAACGTGAAAAATCGAAAGTGCTAATTTTAAGGGTTAATATGCAAGTTATTGTCATAAAAAGTGTTTGGGAACCCGGGTCCTGCCTCAGGTGACATGTATCAATGCAAAAAATAGTTTTAAAAACGTCCGTTTTTTCGGGAGCAGTGATTTTAACCACTAGACATCCGAGCTATGGCCGAATGACGGCCACAGCGCAGACCTGCATTCCCGGAAGGCCGTCATATGACTGCCTCCCCTGTGCACGCTGCCTGCCTCACTGAGACTCGGCTGATCACTGAACCGAGTAAGAATCACCGATCCGAGTAAGGGGCCGGTCCCGGCCCCTTACCATGTGATCAGCTGTCAGCCAATGACAGCTGATCACATGATGTAAACAAAAGATCGGTAATCGTTTTTTTTTTTTACTCACACTGACAGCGCGAGTAGAAAAAAAAGCCTATCACCGGCTCAGATGTCAGGGACATAGGTCCCAAAGTGGAAGAGGCACATCTGCCTCATCAGTGCCACCTAAAAGTGCCACCTAACACTGCCCACAGTGCCACCTAACAGTGCCCACAAGTGCCACCTAACAGTGCCCACAAGTGCCACCTATCAATGCCATCAAGTGCCACCTATCAATGCTCACAAGTGCCACCTATCAATGCCCACCTGTAGTGCCAATCAGTGCCACCTGCCAGTGCTGTCCATCACTGCCACCCATCAGTGCCCATCACTGCCACCCATCGGTGCCCATCACTGCCGCCTATCAGTGCCCATCACTGCTGCCTCATCAGCGTACATCAATGAAGGAGAAAAATTACCCATTTTAAATTTTTTATAACAAAATATAAAAAAATATATATATATTTTTTTTAAATTCAGTTTTTTACATTTTTTTAACAAAAAGTAAAAACCGCAGAGGTGATCCAATACAACCAAAAGAAAGCTCTATTTGTGGTGAAAAAATTATAAAAATTTCATTTGGGTACAGTGTTGTATGACCGCACAATTGTCATTCAAAGTGCGTCAGCGCTGAAAGCTGAAAATTGGTCTGGATAGGAGGGGGGTTTAAGTGCCCTGTAAGCAAGTGGTTAATAATGCTTAAAGTGAAACAATAAAAGTAAAATATTCCTTTAAATTTTGTACCTGGGGGGTGTCTATAGTAAGCCTGTAAAGTGATGCATTTTTCCCGTGTTTAGAACAGTCCCTGCACAAAATGACATTTCTAAAGGAAAAAAAGTCATTTAAAACTACTTGCGGCTATAATGAATTGTCTATGGGAGAAATCAAAAGTGCTAATTTTAAAGGCTTATATGCATGGTATTGTCATAAAAAGTGTTTGGGGACCTGGGTCCTGCCCCAGGGGACATGTATCAATGCAAAAAAAAGTTTTAAAAATGGCCGTTTTTTTCAGGAGCAGTGATTTTAATAATGCTTAAAGTGAAACAATAAAAGTGAAATATTCCTTTAAATTTTGTACCTGGGGGGTGGTTTTTCAGGTAGTTTCAGCAGCGACACATGCTTTTTCATCAAATTGTGATAGTTCTGCTTTGACAGATAGAAATGGCCTGCGGTTTGCTAAGGCTGTTGTTGTTTTCATGGATCCACCACTTTTTAGCTGCTGTCTAATTTCTATCACACTCTTCTTAAGAGTTAAGATACTGCATATGATAAAGCAGTCAACAAACTGTCCAGTGGCAGGACAATGTTAATAAACAAGAATAAGCTGACTAGAGACACAAGTCACAGGCAGGTGTTTTTGTACAAAAATGTAGAATGTCAGCCTGCAGATGTTAGAGCTATGTAAAACTGGTCAGCGTGGGGATTGTTTTAATCAGTGAGAATTGGCCTAACCTTTGTAAGGCATTTTTATTATATGGGGATATGGGTTGCAGTGAATGTGATGCCGCGTACACACGGTCGGACTTTTCAGCTACAAAAGTCCGACAGCCTGTCCGACAGACTTTCGACGGACTTTTGGCGGACTTTCGACGGACTTGCGGCGGACTTTCTAACGAACAGACTTGCCTACACACGATCACACAAAAGTCCGTTGAATTCTTACGTGATGACGTACACCGGACTAAAATAAGGAAGTTCATAGCCAGTAGCCAATAGCTGCCCTAGCGTGGGTTTTTGTCCGTCGGACTAGCATACAGACGAGCGGATTTTTCGACCGGACTCGAGTCCGTCGGAAAGATTTGAAGCATGTTTCAAATCTAAAGTACGTCGGATTTGAGGCTAAAAAAGTCAGTTGGAAGTCCGGAGAAGCCCACACACGATCGGATTACCAGCCAGCTTTAGTCCGTCAGCGTCCGTTGGACTTTTGTAGACGAAAAGTCCGACCGTGTGTACGCGGCTTGAGAGGTAAAATGTAAGATAGTTTAGGTGAATATTGTTTTTGCACTGAGCTTCTTTTTCACATCTTCACGGTGTGCTGTAATTAAAAGGCAGCTCCAAGAGCAGATGGTCAGTGACAAGAGAATGCTGTGTTGAAACTTAAAAAAAGGATTCTATTAACATGGAATAAAAACCAACATACCCCCAAAATAAATACACCCCCCCCCCAATACCACTCCCCACACAAAATCTCAAGCTTTTTATTATTATTATTTTTTTTTTTTTTATGAAAGCCTTGCAGCAAAAAAGAAAGATTGATTTGCTATGGACAGGACAGTAGCTGATAATAAGAACATGAAAAGGAAGCAGCAAATGTGGTGATTGCCAAAAGATATAGCTATGTAACTTGTTGCTGACACAGATAGTAGCCCTAACAAGGACTTTTGAGATACAGGAAGAACTCACACAGAACCCCGCCACTTCTTCTTTTTCTAGTGAAGATGAAGAAGCTTGGTTATCCAAAAGCCACTTTACTGGCCCTTCTAAACCTGCTGGCCATAGTTCAAATGCCATGCACAACATTCTGGTTTAAAAAAATCGCCATGAAACCAAGGTCCCAGTGAATCCAAACCTCATCTCTAATTTGCAACCGTAAAAGCCAAACTGTGGTAAGACTTCGTCGATGAAGAAGAGTAATGGATGAAAACTGAAACTGAACGGGAGGGACCATCAAACACTAAAAGGATTGTGGCCAAACAACACAAAACTACTGCAGCAAAAATCAAAAATTACAGCAGAACTCAATATCCACCTTGAATACACTATTTCCACAAAAAATCAACCGAAAACTCCATAAAGCACACATACATGGAAAAGCTGAAACCAACACAAAAATTCACTTCCTGGTTTTGGCACTATTCTTTGTTTTTTCCATCATAACTATGGAAACTGTTGTGCTTGAAAGACCATACAATTTGGCTGTTATGCTTACAGACAGTCCATCTAAACAGGCACCATCGAATTGTCCTTTGACAAGTCACCCATTTTACTGACCACTTGTATTAACTGCTGCTGATGCTGAACACAACTTGCAATACACTAGCATACAACATCATAGACAAACAACATTAAGCCCTATAATACTGCTGTTCACATTGTGTCCATCCTCTGTACAATACAATGGAAAATGTACTTTTTTATAGTGCACACAGGGTTAAATTAGGCCTTCAGCTGATTCTGAAAGCAACCATTTGACCTTGGCAATGACTTCAGCTTTGATTTTATAGATAACTAAATAGATTTTTTTTTTGTAGCACAACCAATTATTTGTATTTGGATACAGCACACTTTACGTACACATTTACTTTACTAGTACCTAGACGGCTTTCATTTGCTGCTTTCAGAACATACAGTGCTGTTTGGTTAGAAGCAGAACATTATGTTTTGAAGCAAAGGAAAAACTTGTTTTTGTGGAAGTAATTGAACAGTGTGCAGGAGAAAAGCAGAATACACGCAATCTAGATAATCTATAAAAGGAAATCAAGCTACTCTAGCATAACTAGGCTGCAATCAATTGTTCAGAACATGTCATAAAACCCAAAAATTGAGACGGTATCTTTGTTTAATAATTTACTGAGAAATGTGGCTTTATAAGCCAATACATAGTGTTTACAAAGGAAATTGTTTTTCTAACTTGATAGTGGTTGCTTATAGTTTTTGCGCAAACCAATTAGCACTTGGCAGTGGCACCCAAAAACTGGTCACTATGAGCAGTTGCTGAATGGTCTTCAGCTTGTTCGTGTGTTCCCGAGACATGATCTGCTGTACCTACTTACCCATGTATGACTTACTTTGCCTGATGATTCAGTTACTCGCTGCCCAATTGCTGCTGACTGCTGCTTGTCTCCTGGTTCTGCTTTCATCTCTGGCTCTGGTGCCAAACTGCTTCTGCATCCTGTTCTGATGACTGGGACTACCAGCTCTACCCACCTACATAGTGGGCATCACCAGCCAGCTACTACGACAGCCTGTGACTGGACAGTGAAAAAAGAAGTACAATAATGGGCTCATTGTTATGTCACTCTGTTATCTCTTCCTATCAGCATGTTTCTTGTCAGCATATATACTTACACTCCAGCCCTCCTGTACAGGGACTGGCAGATGCTGGTATCAGGTCAAATTCTGTACTTACACTGTGTGCATTAAAAAAAAATAGATTTTTGTATTTACTTAAAATAAGTTTCTTAAAGTTCATTAAGGGACACAGGATCAGTAGTTATCCTATTACAGGTGTGTTATATTGCCTCCTCCAGGATGCTTTGGACACTGGAAAACAAGATATAACCCCTCCCAGCATGCTTCATTTTTGTAGAAAAGCAGTACTTAGGAGTAGATCACAAAAACAGAGAGGTGGGACCTGTGTACAATAATGAACTTCAAGTAAATGGATTTTATAGTAAGAACAAAAAAAAAATCCTGTTTTCTTTATTATTGTGGCAAGTTGCTACCTCATCCTGCAGATAAAAGGATGGGAACAGAGCAGGGAACTCCAGTTAATGATGCAGCAACAATTTCTCAGTGTATTAAAATTTTCTGCAGAGACTGACAGATAGGGATGTGATTGCAACAGTAAAAGAAACTTAGTTGTAATAGTTCCCAATCTTCTCAGCTCTTGTGAGCCTACTGATAATATCCCAGAAAGAATGGCTACACAATAAGCAGTGCCAAAGCTTTGTAACTGGAATGCCCTCTGCATCTATCTAACACAGTACCCAAAAGACTGCATAAGCCCATTTGCCCAAGGGTTTCACGCCAGGCTATCCCCATAATCTTTGGTTTAGCGGGATCCAGGTACAGCCCCTGAGACAAGGATTAGCCGATCTGCATTAGCTTATCTGCAAAGCTGCATATCAAGCCTAGCTCAGCAAAATGGATATGCAGTATCGCTTGAAGCTAAAATATCTGGACAAAAAAACAAAGCTAGTAAAAAAAAAAAAAAAAGGTGGAAAATGTATCTCAGTGGAGAAAAGATATTCATCTTCTTAGGACCCAGGCAAAAAAACTAAACATTTTGGGAATGAGAGGGGTTATTTATTAGCTGGCTAATTACGTTTTTTGTTTGCCAGTATCCAAAGGCACTAGGGGTATTTACATACACTTTCAAATGTTATAGCAGTGAAGAGTGTGTGTAAATTTGTCAAGCTGACTGTCAGATTTCTGATCAAGGTAATTTGGGCAGCTACAGCCCCTGATCACTTCTACAAACACCGTTAAGAACCAGCCCTCCAACACGACCCTTCTTCCTACCATGAATTTTGGGCTCCACTGTCCTGGAGGGTCTAGGACAGCCATGGTAGGTGTCACCAGGTAGGGTGGTTGGAGATCAATGAACATCCATTTGCTGAATCTCCCTTCAGTGAATGAACCCTGAAACAACAAGCATTTTATCGCTTCCAGGTTCAGAGCTGTCATTTCCTGCCAACTGTGGCTGGGGAAGGACACTCTGTGCTTAATTAGCTGCAGTGAGGTGCAGAGGTGACATTAAGGTTTAATAGTCCCCTAATGTCCTACTAAAGAGGACCTGTCTCCATTAATTGGCTATCACACATGGAGCTTGTCAGTCCTCTATGCGATAGCAATAATGTTAAGTAAAAAAAAAAAAAAAAAAGTTTAGAAAATTAAAGTAAAGCATAATCACGGGCACATGCAATATTAAGGCTTGACATGTTTGGTATCTATTTACTCAGTGCAACCTCATATTTTATATTTTACTGAATTGGGTAATATATTGTGTTTGTGTACATTAAAATAAATGTTTGTGTATTTGTTACTGAATATATAGGTTTAAAAAACCATAGTGCAAATATCATGTGCTATTATCTGCTTTCAGAAAATATATCATGTTTGGGGTTTTAACTAATCATCAGGCCTAAAATGTTAGCATGTGTGCAAAAAAAACAAAAAAACAAAACAAAAATGGCTTTGGCAGCGAAAGGGTTATTACAGCATGTGTCAGGAGGCGTGGGACACAGACTACACAGGAGAAGACTTTAAAACGTATTAGGGTAAAGCAGACAGTTAGCATGAATGATGCCGATAGAACTTATTTTAAATTTTCAAAGAAAAATAAGAATGGGGTGCATGCAGTAAATGCTTTAACAACACTCAAACCATGCTGGATTCTAGCTGTGCTAATGGTAACCGAGGGAGACTTTTTTTTATTATACTGGTTGAAGTACCACTGAGAACAGCATGATTTAAAAATACAAGAGTATACAATGCAATGCAAGGTGGTAAAACTCAGTCATGTCCACTTTTGCTGTGTTAAATTTGGCAGTAAGCATTAAGTGAACCTGTTAGCTATTTTAACATTTGAAAATAAAATTCCTGTCTAAAAGCAGACTCCGCAGAGTGGCTATTACCACCCTTGTTACATAGAAATATCTCCGCTTGATTCCTATTTGATATTCATTTTGTTTTGTTATAATGGCTCAACATCCTCAACTTTTTGGCTAAGCCCATTCTGGAGCACTGCTCACCTGCCACTGGTCTGTCCAGTGCAAGCTGCTCATGGGCCAATATGAGTACACTAATTGGACAGAGGTATGGTAGGAAGGTTTGTTCCTGGAAGTTGAGATTTTAGTAACAAAGTGAATCCAAGTTGAGAAAATAAAGTTTTTACTATGTTCTTGTCCAGGTTTACTTTAGGAGCTCATATACACAGATATTTTACATGAACCCCTGTTGTTTTGGTCTACTGGTTAGTTGGCTTGTCTGTTCTCTAAACTAATTTATCCAGGAATTATATGCAAGCAGAAGATAAACATGTGATTATTTAATTGTGTAGAGTATGACCCATATAAATCTCAAACCATAATTGTTGTTCAGTAAATTTGGCATACCCTAATTGTTACAAAAAATATCCAAAAGCCTCTGTACATTACAGGCACGCTGTTTGAGCTCAATGAGCGCTATAAGCTGAGTAATAGGTGTAGCACCCTCTAGTGTGTACTATAAATAGTTAGTGTAGGAAATGTTTAGCCTGGCTAAGGGCCAGGCTTGCGTTGTGAACCTGGGTCAGGATTCAGTGACTCAGGGGCTGAATGACTCATCTGGCAGTTCTCTCTGAACTTCCCCCTGGTCTGTGTCAGAAACCATGAAATCAGGCCAAGACAGAATTTGTCAGTTGCGGGTTAGGAGAGCGAGATGCTAAGAGGGCTCCCCTTGCGGCTAAGAGCAGAGCTCCCCTGGAGCTGGGAACAGGGGGCGCGGTGCCCAAAGAAGCACGGTTGGCCAGGTGCTTGTTTATGGTCAGATGGACTTGGCCACTGAGGGATGATCGGAGCAAGCAGAGCTGAACTTGCTGTGTTCTGGTAAATGGAGAAACCGGGAGCCAGGCCAGAGGTCATACATGGATAAGTCAGTCCAGAGCATAAACGGGAACGAGCCAAGGTCAAACACGGAAGACAGGAACAAGCAGGGTCCAGGTACAAGCCGAAGGTCAAGCCGGGTAATCAGGAAACAGAGGCAGGGTTCAGAAGCAGGCCAAGGGTCAAACCGGGAGATCAAAGAGCGAGGTCAAGGCAAGCCGGGTCACAAACTGTGGAGCGATAGGAGCTGGCAGTTAGCTGACAGCTGAGCGGCCAGCTCAGAGAAGGAAGGGCTGAGCCCAGCCCTGACAGTCTGGAAGTTTGTAGAAACTTCCAGAGCTGGAAGGTGGGAGTAAGGAGGGGCTACCTTGCATATTTGAGGCCTCAGCTAATCCCCGACTTTGGCCTGGCAGGGGGCATAGCTTACCTCATAAATAGACATGAGCCATGCCAGCAGGAGCAGTCGGGTGGAAGATGGAGATGCAGTGCTGAAGAGGCTGTCGGTGCCCCTTAGCCTAGGGGGAGGAGGTGACTTTGGGCCTGGGGCTTGGGTGCTGGAATAGTCCCCCTAAAACACAGAGAGAAAAACGTTCCTGGAGGCAAGGGAGCAAGGAGAGAGGACAGCGGGAGCAGGTCAGCACATCTGGGAGATCTCCTGAGAATCAGCCGGTTGGGCTGGGGAGTGTCAGTCTAGAGAACTGTGGGGAGAAGTTAGCCTGGAGGGCTAGGGAAAAAGGCAGCTGCAACCAGGTGGGTTGGCAGTTTCTGAAGAGGTGGTGCTGGGATCAGTAGCCACAGAAGGAATGTAAGCTTAACACTGAACTTTTGCTACACAACCAAGCGGCCTCGGGTTCCTGCCTATAATGGGCTATTGCTTCAATCTGACTAAGTGATTGTCAGACATACACAGTGTACCAGCTGGGTTCTGTAAGTAAGTAAGTGCTGGAGTAAGAAGAGGAGCTGTATATAGAGACTGTATATAGAAAAAGTTGTCCTTGAAGTTGCCATTGAAGTAAAATGGACATCCCATAACCTCCCATCCCAATTCAAGTTATTATCCTCAATAAAACAAAAAAAAACAAAGTCACAGACTGTTCTCTGGCTCTGGAGTGCCTGTGGAAATTCGGTGTGCCTGGTTGTGCAGTGTGGGGGATTCCAGTTATTTGCAGCTCCTTAGGGAGTGCGCTACATGTAGTTAGAGGCTGAGAGAACTTAAATTCCATGTCAACGTGTGGGCAGGGCCTACTCATCCAGCACTGAGGGTACCCTTCGTCATGCACACCCGGTACTAGGCACGGACCATGTTCATGTGCAAGTCAAACATTATGGCAGTTGTTACCCGATTTAGAGATAGGTCATACACTGTGTGCTGTAGAAGTTCCTGTAGAAGAGTTCCTCTGTGAAACATTCTGTCTCGTGTTACTACACACCCTTGCTTGATGCATGTTGCATTTAGGAGGGACACTGCTGAGCCTATACTCTCTCCACCTGTCCAGCATACCTCTACCACCTCACTCCCAGTGACAGAATGGGGTCCTGCCGAGCACCTAGCACAGACCTCATGCATGCTTTTATTCAACTTCTTGTCTCTTGTACAATGCGACCAGGCACACAAGGTCTCCGTACCTTGGTTTCAGGCCCTGTTGCTTTTAAAGGAACCAGCCACTAGGGAGGGAGACAGAACACTCATCCCCTAGCTACCAGAGGACCTGTCACCTTGGCCAAGTACCATGCTTCATAACCGGCTGCTAACAGTTAACCCTTATGCCGTGTACACACGACCGGACTTTTCGTGGGACTGAACCCCGAAGGAATTTTTCGACAGAGTTCCAACGGAGTTCCAACGAAACGGACTTGCCTACACACGATCACACCAAAGTCCGATAATTTTGAACGTGATGGCATACGACCAGACTAGAATAATGAAGTTCATAGCCAGTAGCCAATAGCTGCCCTTGCGTCCTTTTTTGTCCGTCGGAATAGCGTACAGAAGAACGGATTTTTCGGCCGGACTCGAGTCCCTCGGAAAGATTTGAAATATGTTCTATTTCTAAAGTCCGACAGATTTTTTGACAAAAAAGGTCAGATGAAGCCCACACATTATCGAATTGTCCGACAGATTTGTTCAGTCGGACCAGTTCGTTCAAAAAGTCCGGTCGTGTGTACACGGCATATGTAGTAGCTTTGCTTCATACTCCATTGTACGTTATAATCCCAGTTCTTTTGATATGCCATAGTCTACCATGCACCCCTTTGCATAACTTCAGACCAAGCTTAGGAACAGTTTAAGAACTTTACTGAAGATGTTTGCAAAGTCCGAACAGTACATGATAGTGTAGAGCTAGCATAACCCTAACTATCTGAACTGAGCTACCCAGGTGTACCTTGAGGAGGCATCCTCCAAAGCTTGGCAGTGATCCAATCTTCCTGGTGTTTCCAAACGACTACTGGGCGCAGCAATCCCCTCCTAGTGTCCCGTGTTGGTTGTGGCTTGAGTTGTAATGGGCCCCGGAACCCGGCCTTCCCCCTCTATTTATATCACAGGGTGGACAGGCAGGGCTCAAAAAGCCTGGTAAAGGAGCCTGGTGCTAGTTAATCCCTTCCCCGCCTGGGCTGGCTGACTCACTAGTAGGGATGAGCCGAACACCCCCCGGTTCGGTTCGCACCAGAACCTGCGAACGGACCAAAAATTTTCACGAACGTTAGAACCCCATTAAAGTCTATGGAACTCGAACGTTCAAAATCAAAAGTGCTAATTTTAAAGGCTAATTTGCATGGTATTGTCCTAAAAAGGGTTTGGGGACATGGGTCCTGCACTAGGGGACATGTATCAATGCAAAAAAAAGTTTTAAAAACGGTTGTTTTTTTGGGAGCAGTGATTTTAATTATGCTTAAAGTGAAAAAAAAAGTGAAATATTCCTTTAAATATTGTACCTGGGGGGTGTCTATAGTATGCCTGTAAAGTGGCGCGTGTTTCCCGTGCTTAGAACAGTCCCTGCCCAAAATGACATTTTTAAAGGAATAAAAGTCATTTAAAACTGTTTGCGGCTTTAATGTCGGGTCCCGGCAATATGGATGAAAATCAGTGAGACAAACTGCATGGGTACCCCCCAGTCCATTACCAGGCCCTTTCGGTCTTGTATAGATATTAAGGGGAACCCCGCACCCAAATTAAAAAAAGGAAAGGTGTGGGGTCACCAGGCCCTATATACTCTGAACAGCGGTATACATGTGGTGCAAACAAGACTGTATACTGTAGGTTTGTTGTTAAGTAGAATCTGTTTGTAATTTTGTACTGGCACATTTTTAACGTGTTTAGCTCCAGCAAAAAAATCTATTTTAAGCTTTTTGGAAAACATAGGGAAGGGTTATCACCCCTGTGACATTTGTTTTGCCGTCTGTGTACCTCTTCAGAAGACTTTACCTCACTTTCTGTCCCAATGACAAATGTTTTTTTTAACTCTTACAGGAGAGAATTTCCCTTCCTAGGGATAGATTTCATCTCACTTCCTGTTGTCTCCTTCCGTTTGCAAGTAGGAGTCGTTTGTAAGTTGGATTTTGAAAGTAGGGGCCTGCCCTATATACTCTGCAGAAATTGGGGCCTTAGGTGTTGGTGTTGCCACAACACTGTAAGCCCTCACAGTTACTCTTGGTGGGTGCAGGAACGGGCTCTGCTGTGAAATATTAGATCAAGAATTGTAATTACATGCCCCTGTTGAACAGGGTCAGAAAAATTGGGCCTTTGGTGGTGGTGGTGCTGGTGCCACAACACTGTAAGCCCTCACAGTTACTCTTGGTGGGCGCAGTAACGGGCCCTGCTGTGAAATATTAGATCAAGAATTGTAATTACATGCACCTATTGAACAGGGGCAGAAATATTGGGCCTTTGGTGGTGGTGTTGCCACAACACTGTAAGTCCTCACAGTTACTCTTGGTGGGCGCAGGAACGGGCTCTGCTGTGAAATATTGATCAAGAATTGCAATTACATGCACCTGTTGAACAGGGGCAGAAAAATTGGGCCTTTGGTGGTGGTGGTGGTGCTGGTGCCACAACACTGTAAGTCCTCACAGTTACTCTTGGTGGGCACATAAACGGGCCCTGCTGTGAAATATTAGATCAAGAATTGTAATTACATGTCCCTGTTGAACAGGGGCAGAAAAATTGGGCATTAGGCACTGGTGCCACAACACTGCAACCCCTCACAGATACTCTAGTTGGAGTGCAGGAACAAGCCCTGCTGCAAAGTATTGCATCAAAACTTGTAATTACACGCCCCTGTTAAACAGGGGCTGAAAAATTGGGCCTTAGGCACTGGTGCCATAACACTGCAACCCCTCACAAATACTCTAGTTGAGTGCAGCAACGAACCCTCCTTGCAAAATATTGCATCAAAAATTGTAATTACACGCCCCTGTTAAACAGGGGCTGTAAAATTGGGCCTTAGCCACTGGTGGCGGCGCCCAGAACCAAAAATATTCTTACAAGCTATCAGCATGATCATTGAGGAGGAAGAGGATAGTCACTCAGCATAACAGGATAGTCACTAGGCAGTCTTGAAGGGATCTGACATCTCAAAAAAAATTATTCGGTTACATCAGCATCAGGTGCTTGGTAGCTGGTGGTGATCCAAGACTGATTCATTTTTATGAAGGTCAGTCGATCAACCGAGTCGGTGGACAGGCGCACCCTGTGATCGGTTACAAAACCTCCAGCAGCACTGAATGTGCGTTCCGAAAGAACGCTGGATGCAGGACAGACCAGTAGCTCAATTGCATACTGTGCAAGCTCTGGCCAGTGATCCATCCTCAAGACCCAGTAACCCAGAGGATTTTTGGTGGGAAAGGTGTCCAAGTCAGATCTTGCCCCTAGGTATTCCTGCACCATGTAAAAAAGACGCTGGCAAAGATTGCTGGAACCGATCATACCTTGGGGCTGCGGACTAAAAAATTGAACGCATCGGTCAGACGGCCACCTTCTCCAACGCTCCTTCTTTGATTGACCGAAGCCTCAGCAACACGTTGTCCAGGAACAGGAGTTTGTAACCTCCCAGTCTCTGGGAACGCGTTGCACAGAGCTTTCTGCAAGGCCTCCCGAAGAGGTTTCATCCTCTGCTCCCTCTGCGATGGCAAGATAAGGTCCGCAACCTTACCCTTGTAATGTGGATCCAGGAGGGTTGCCAGCCAGTATTGATTGCTCCCCTTGATACCTCGAATATAAGGATGCTTCCTTAGGCTTTGCAGGATCAGGGAGGCCATGCAGCATAGGTTTGCTGAGGCATTCGGTCCGGAGTCCTCTGGGTCACTAAGGACAACATGATCCGCAGCCACCTCCTCCCAGCCACGTACAAGTCCATGGGTTTCTTGGGACTGTAAATGATCCCTTAAAGACTGCTGCTGATGCTGAGTGCCAGGCTCCACATCCATGTAGACACAATCCTCCTATTTTTCCTCCTCCTCCTCGTCCTCTTTCTGTGTGATCGGCGGGCACGCAGGAACACTGTCTGGATAAAGGGGGCCTTGAGAGCTAAGGAAGTCCTCCTCTTCCTGCATCTGTTATGCATCAAGTGCCCTGTCCATTATTCAACGCAGCGTGTGCTCCAACAGGTGGACAAGGGGGACAGAGTCACTGATGCATGCACTGTCACTGCTCACCATCCTCGTGGCCTCCTCAAATGGTGACAGGACAGTGCATGCATCCCTGATCATGGTCCACTGGCGTGGGGAAAAAAAACAAGCTCCCTAGACCCTGTCCTGGTGCCATAGTCACACAGGTACTCATTGATGGCCCTCTGCTGCGTGTGCAGCCGCTGCAGCATGGCCAACATTGTGTTCCACCTGGTGGGCATGTCACAGATTAGGCGGTTCTTGGGCAGGTTAAATTCCTTTTGGAGGTCAGCCAGCCGAGCACTGGCATTATATGACCTACGAAAATGCACACAGACTTTCCTGGCCGTATCCTGGGTATTTTTGTTACAGGATCTAGTTATATTTAGAGTTCGTATAGATACATTATCTCTGTGCTGTGATTATTTAGAGCGGAGCCCATTATATATATGTCTGTGGTCCCACGCAAAATGGCCGCTGTTAGTGGTTTTAAACTCACTAAGAGGAGTGTAGCCCAGCTTATTAATGTCCGCGGTCTTACGCAAAATGGCCGCCATCAGTGTATTTAAACTGTAGAGCGCCCGTCCAATCATATCCCCCTGATGAAGACACGTGACTCCCTGTGTCGAAGACGCGTAGGGGAGGGGCCAGGACGGAGCGATCAGCACAGAGCTGGGTTGTGGAGCTCTCACACCCCGCAGCACGCCGCACAGCCGTTTCTTTTCCATTGTTATGTTTGGTGCACATGAGCACCTTATAAATGTGAGTACCCCATGCGGGGATTGGATGTCATTTTAATAAAAGTATCCTACGGTATTACACTATATTAGCCTTTCTCTTTTATATGGTCTGATGTGAGTGGAGCCATAAAGAATCTATTTTGGGAATCAGCTGTATCAATTACTGAGCCCAGGGGTGGCTCCAAAAGCGTGTATTGACACAATTAAAAACTGTGTCACACGCTCCAAGGTGAGCGCAATCACATTGGGGGTCACCAAGGCACTTCACAGCATGTTTTCTTTGGGCACGTTTGATTCAGAACTGGAACTTTTTCTTTGAACCATCACTAATAGACTGACTTTTACTTGAACTTGGTCACTTTATATTGTTGGATTGGAAGATTTTTTCACGATTGTGATTTTAACACCATAATTAGGGCGATTATAGTTTTAATTTTTCTATGCATGTGACTGATTTACTCTATATGTGTTTTTTACCATTTTTTATTAATATTTTTTACTTTTTCACTTTCACTTTAATCACAGTGGATTTATATGTGTTATAAATATAACGTTTTTTCAGCATATACACCCCATCAGAGATTATTTTCTCTATATTTAATCACTGATGATTTTATATTTACCGCATCATGGTTATATTGTAAGATATAGGTATGTTTTATATGCACATTGCACCTTGTGATTTATTGTACTAGACACTTTGGTGTGCATGGTTATAGGATTCATACAGCAAGTGATTTCAGCAAGTGATTTTAGTTTTAAACTCTCTGTGATTTGCACGCTATATTATTTGCGATTTATATTCAGGATTACAGTTATTCAGGTACACCCCTAGGCGCGGCGCATTTTTTCATCTATAATTTATCGCACGGTCATGAATACGTGATCTGCGTCTGCAGCCGGGTAGTTATTTGGTTGATTTTCTACTGAGGCACTGGATGATTGTGGCTCGCAAGATTTTTTCCATAATAGGAGTTTGTAACCTCCCAGTCTCTGGGAACGCGTTGCACAGAGCTTTCTGCAAGGCCTCCCGAAGAGGTTTCATCCTCTGCTCCCTCTGCGATGGCAAGATAAGGTCTGCAACCTTACCCTTGTAATGTGGATCCAGGAGGGTTGCCAGCCAGTATTGATTGCTCTCCTTGATACCTCGAATATGAGGATCCTTCCGCAGGCTTTGCAGGATCAGGGAGGCCATGCAGCATAGGTTTGCTGAGGCATCAGGTCCGGAGTCCTCTGGGTCACTAAGGACGACATGATCCGCAGCCACCTCCTCCCAGCCACGTACAAGTCCATGGGTTTCTTGGGACTGTAAATGATCCCTTAAAGACTGCTGCTTATGCTGAGTGCCAGGCTCCACATCCATGCAGACACAATCCTCCTATTTTTCCTCCTCCTCCTCGTCCTCTTTCTGTGTGATCGGCAGGCACGCAGGAACACTGTCTGGATAAAGGGGGCCTTGAGAGCTAAGGAAGTCCTCCTCTTCCTGCATCTGTTATGCATCAAGTGCCCTGTCCATTATTCAACGCAGCGTGTGCTCCAACAGGTGGACAAGGGGGACAGAGTCACTGATGCATGCACTGTCACTGCTCACCATCCTCGTGGCCTCCTCAAATGGTGACAGGACAGTGCATGCATCCCTGATCATGGTCCACTGGCGTGGGGAAAAAAAACAAGCTCCCCTGACCCTGTCCTGGTGCCATAGTCACACAGGTACTCATTGATGGCCCTCTGCTGCGTGTGCAGCCGCTGCAGCATGGCCAACATTGAGTTTCACCTGGTGGGCATGTCACAGATTAGGCGGTTCTTGGGCAGGTTAAATTCCTTTTGGAGGTCAGCCAGCCGAGCACTGGCATTATATGACCTACGAAAATGCACACAGACTTTCCTGGCCGGCCTCAGGACATCCTGTAAGCCCGGGTACCTGCCCAAAACTGCTGCACCACCAAGTTAAGGACGTGAGCTAAACAGGGAACATGGGTCAGTTGTCCCTGTTGGAGGGCAGAGAGGAGGTTGGTGGCATTGTCGCAAACCACCATGCCTGCCTTAAGCTGGCGTGGCATCAACTACCTCTGAACCTGCCCCTGCAGAGCTGACAGAATCTCTGCCCCAGTGTGACTCCTTTCCCCCAAGCACACCAGCTCAAGCACTGCATGGCATCTTTTGGCCTGCGTGCTTGCGTAGCCCCTTAAACGTCTACAGAGCACCGTTGGTTGCGAAGTCAAATCAGCACAGGAAGAGGCCATGGAGGAAGAAGAGGAGGGGGTGGAGGAGAGAGGTGTGGCAGAATCACCACTAGTAGTATTTTGGAGGCGTGGTGGCAGAACAGCCTCCAGCACTACTGCACCTTGTCCTGCATCCTTCCCAGCTGCCAGAAGAGTCACCCAGTGCGCGGTGAAAGATAGGTAATGTCCCTGTCCATGCCTGCTGGACCATGAGTCAGCGGTAATATGCTGACCGCCCTGTTCAGCGAGGCCAAGACATTGCCTTCCACATGCCGGTAGAGAGCCGCAATCGCCTTCCATGAGAAAAAGTGGCGTTTGGGAACCTGCCACTAAGGAACTGCACATTCCACAAACTCACTGAAGGGGGCAGAGTCTACCAACTGAAAACGCAGCAGTTGAAGTTCTAGCAATTTAGCCAAGCTAGCATTCAACCGCTGGGCATGTGGATGACTGGGAGCGAACTTCTTTTGGCGGTGCAGCAGCTGGGGCAGGGAAATTTGAATGGTACAATCTGACGTTGGTGTACCGATAGCAGATTGCCCCTAAGTACTTGGCTGTGACACACCTAATTCTACACTTTCATTCCTCTCAGTGCAGGTCTCAAAGAGGACTGAAGGTATAGTGGGGTTGGAGATCCCAGCTGATGAGGAGCAAGAAGAGATCCTCTTTGTTCTTTGGTGTGGTTCTTTTAGGTACGCTTGCCAATGAACTGCATGGCAGGTCAACATATGTCTGGTCAAGCATGTGGTACCCAAGCGGGAGATGTTTTGGCCATAAGAGATACGCTTGAGACATATGTTGCAAATAGCAGCGGTGGGATCTGATGCACTCGTCTCAAAAAAGGCCCACACCAAAGAACTTTTGGAATAACGCGCAGAGACAGCAGCGCCCTGCACATGCAGAGTTCTGCGGTGTGATGCAGTCGGTGTGCTGCCCTTAAGCTGGTCCCTGGAGGGCATCCTGCCTCGTTGGTGATGTGCCTCCTTCTCCTCCTCTCTCCTATCAGGCACCCACGTGGAGTCAGGGACCTCATCATCCCCTCCCTCTTCATCACTGGAGCAAAGCTGGCAGTATGCTGCAGCTGGGGGAACATGACTGCCAGTTGCTGTCCTTCTTGGGCACCCCCTCTCTCTGGGCTCACGTTACTGCCTTCCTCTAGCTGGGTACCATCATCGGAGCCTTCAAAAGGCTGGGCATCCTCCTGGAGCATGTACCCAACACTGTGGTCAAACAGTTTGGGGGACTCCTTAGGAGGACATGGTGGGGCTAGGGAAGGAGTGACTGATGCCATTGAGCCGAAGGAAGAGGCCGCGTTGGCAGCTGCTTTGCCAGACAAAGTACCCTGAGCCTGGGTGAGAGAGGATGAGGATGGTCATCCACTCTACCAAGTCTTCCGCATGTTGCGGCTCAAAGCGGCCAGCTGCCGAAAAAAAGGACAAGCGTGTCCCACGGCCACATGCTGATAAGGACGCACCGTCTCCACGACCAGCACTGTTGCCTCTAGACACAGAGCCTGCTTGCCCTCTTTTATTGGCTTGTGACTATGCCTCTCCTTGTTGGCCTTCCAGACATACTAATGGCCTGCAGTGAGATGTAGCTGCACAAAGCTGGGATGTATATATATACTGATACTGCAGCTGCCTGACTGTAGTATTATTAGTATGAGAACACCAGCAATTGTCTTCAGGTAGCTTTAGGTGCACACTGTGCAGAGGACACACTACACTAACTGTAAATACTGTAGCTGCCTGCCTGTGGTATTAATAGGATCAGAATAACACCACTAATTTTCTTCATGTAGCTTTAGGTGCACAGGACACAGTGCACTAACTGTAAATACTGTAACTGTGTCAGAGGACATCTGTCGCCTCCGTCCGCCGGGCTCCGGGGCGCATGCGCGGTGGACTGGCGCTCCGGCGCACACCCGTACGCGACCCAATGGTGCTGCGCGTGCGGGTGCACAATGGTCCCCGAGTGCGCCGTCGTCCGTGCAGGTGCACGGTAGCGCGTCACGCTGATGCGCGCGCTGTGGGGGCTACTTCTGACGGCTCCAGCACCCAGTCGGGTTGCTGGTTTGTCATCAGCTGTTCCTGGTTCCTGCTTCTCTGTGCTCCTTGCTTCTTACTGATACCTGTGTTGACCCCTGGCTAGTTTAAACGGACTCCGCTCCCTGCCTGATACCCACTGACCTCTGGCTATTCATTAACGGACTTGCTCCTTGCTTGATACCCACTGACCTCTGGCTATTTATTAACGGACTCTGCTCTCTGCCTGATACCCACTGACCTCTGGCTATTCATTAACGGACTCTGCTCTCTGCCTGATACCACTGGCTTGCCTTAACGGACTTGTGCTGTATTTGATTACCCGGTTCTGACCCCTGGCTTGTTTCACGGACTTCCTGCAACTCCACTCAGTCCCCTGACCCTGCAGTGGCACCTTCTCCTGCACCTTCAGTCAGCGTCTGGACTGGGCCTACAAGTCCTATACCTTCGGAGCTCCCACCTGCTGGAGGCCCATGCCTCCGCGTGCCCCCTGCTCCCTGTATCATCTCCAGGGGACGGGGTGCGCGTGGTCGTAAGGGCGAGCCGCTCTCGGCATCTTGGCCTCGGTGAATATTAGTCGTGACAAGCTGCCTGCCTGTGGTATTAATAGGAACAGAACAACAGCAATTGTCTCCAGGTATCTTTAGGTGCACACTGTGCAGAGGACGCACTACACTAACTGTAAATCTTGTAGCTGCCTGCCTGTGGTATTAATAGAATCAGAAGAACACCACTAATTTTCTTCAGGTAGCTTTAGGTGCACACTGTGCAGAGGACACAGTGCACTAACTGTAAATACTGTAGCTGCCTGCCTATGGTATTAATAGGAGCAGAACAACAGCAATTGTCTCCAGGTACCTTTAGGTGCACACTGTGCAGAGGACACACTACACTAACTGTAAATACCGTAGCTGCCTGCCTGTGGTATTAGTAGGATCAGAAGAACACCACTAATTGTCTTCAGGTAGCTTTAGGTGCAGACTGTGCAGAGGACACAGGGCACTAACTGTAAATCTTGTAGCTGCCTGCCTGTGGTATTAATAGAATCAGAAGAACACCACTAATTTTCTTCAGGTAGCTTTAGGTGCACACTGTGCAGAGGACACAGTGCACTAACTGTAAATACTGTAGCTGCCTGCCTGTGGTATTATTAGCAGCAGAAAAACAGCAATTGTCTCCAGTTAGCTTTAGGTGCACACTGTGCAGAGGACGCACTACACTAACTGTAAATACTGTAGCTGCCTGTCTGTGATATTAACAGGATCAGAAGAACACCACTAATTTTATACAGGTAGTTTTAGGTGAACACTGTGCAGGGGACGCACTACACTAACTTGTAAATACTGCAGCTGCCTGCAGTACTGTACTAATAGGATCAGAAGAACACCACTAATTTTCTTCAGGTAGCTTTAGGTGCACACTGTGCAGAGGACGCACTACACCAACTTGTAAATACTGCAGCTGCCTGCAGTACTGTACTAATAGGATCAGAAGAACACCACTAATTTTCTTCAGGTAGCTTTAGGTGCACACTGTGCAGAGGACGCACTACACTAACTTGTAAATACTACAGCTGCCTGTGGTGCTGTACAAATAGGTCAGAAAAACACCACTAATTTTCTTCAGGTAGCTTTAGGTGCACACTGTGCAGAGAACGCACTACACTAACTTGAAAATACTGCAGTTGCCTGCGATATTGTACTAATAGGATCAGAAGAACACCACTAATTTTGTTTAGGTAGCTCCTTTAGGTGCACACTGTGCAGAGGACGCACTAAACTAACTTGTAAATACTGCAGCTGCCTGCGGTACTGTACTAATAGGATCAGTAGAACACCACTAATTTTCTTCAGGTAGTTTTAGGTGCACACTGTGCAGAGGACGCATTACACCAACTTGTTAATACTGCAGCTGTCTGCAGTACTGTACTAATAGGATCAGAAGAACATCACTAATTTTCTTCAGGTAGCTTTAGGTGCACACTGTGCAGAGGACGCACTACACTAACTTGTAAATACTACAGCTGCCTGTGGTACTGTACAAATAGGGTCAGAAAAACACCACTAATATTCTTCAGGTAGCTTTAGGTGCACACTGTGCAGAGGACGCACTACACTAACTTGTAAATACTACAGCTGCCTGTGGTACTGTACTAATAGGATCAAAAGAACACCCCTAATTTTCTTCAGGTAGCTTTAGGTGCACACCATGCAGAGGATGCACTACACTAACTTGTAAATACTACAGCTGCCTGTGGTACTGTAATAAAAGGATCAGAAGAACACCGCTAATTTTCTTCAGGTAGCTTTAGGTGCACACTGTGCAGAGGACGCACTACACTAACTGTAAATACTGTAGATAATAGGACTGATAGGATCAGAAGAACACCAGCAATTTTCTTCAGGTAGCTGTAAATACTGTAAAAACACCTGCCTGCCTGTCAGTAGTAGGAAGAGAATAACAGGAACGGATCTAGCTAAACTAAATACAGTGTGTATATGTATATATATATATATATATATATATATATATATATATATATATATATATATATATATATATATACACACACAACACCTAGGATGTATATATATATATACACAATACACTGTAAGTGCAGCTAACTGACTCGCCTGCCTACTCTATCTAACTTAAAGCAAATTACACTGTCTCTCTGTCTATCTATCTCTCTCTCAACACCGGAACACACTACACAGGTCCGCCGTGCAGGCGGCCTTATATAGTGTGGGTCGTGTACTAAACCCCCAGAGCCATAATTGGCCAAAGCCACCCTGGCTTTGGCCAATTACGGCTCTCTGTACAGACGGTGCTGTGATTGACCAAGCATGCGGGTCATAGTGCATGCTTGGCCAATCGTCAGCCAGCAATGCACTGCGATGCCGCAGTGAATTATGGGCCGTGACGCGCCACTCGAACGGCCCATATCGTTCGGAATTTGGCAAACGACCGAACAGGCAATGTTCAAGTCGAACATGCGTTCGATTCGAACACGAAGCTCATCCCTACTCACTAGATGTAAAAAAATAAAAACACACTTGTAAGCAACCTGCCTACAAACACACAAGTGTACAAGCCCTAATAAAGGGTTTTACTAGAAGTGCCTATTTGAGGTTCTTGGTATTATGTTATTTTATGCCAGGACAACTGTTACCCTACCTTTCTATTTTTAGTTTGACTCTTCACATGGCACTAGGATCGTTGGTTCGAATCCCAACCATGGTACTACCTGCATGGAGTTTGCATGTTCTACCTGTGGTTTTCCTCCAGGTACTCCAGTTTCCTCAATCACTGCAAAGACCTGTTGGTAGATTAATTGGCTCCTGTCTAAATTGGCCCTAGTATGTGTATGTATGACTATGAGTTAGGGACCTTAGATTGTAAGCTCCTTGAGGACAGGGACTGATGTGTACAAAATACTGTATATGTAAAGCTCTGCGTAAACTGACGAGACTATATAAGTACCTGTAATAAATAAATAACAAAATCTTTGTATTCCTCATGGGAGGCCTCTTCTGGGCCAAGCAACCTGTTTTTAGAAATGTAGGTGCACCATCCACTGGCAGAAGGCAGTACTACAAGCAAGCCTGCAATCAGTGTACAGGGATATCACCTGGAGAGCAAATTTACGGTCAAATTCTAGCTAAAACTTTTGACATTAAATACCACTAATGACTAGCCCAGTGAATCACAGACTCCATAACCACAATGTTCGGAGCAGTGGGAGAGCTTAGGAGAAGTTTATGCTGCTGGGGAAAGAGAGGGAATTAAAGTGATCCTGTTGCTTTGTATATACCCAAGTTGACTTTAAAATCTCATATACCCAGGCATTTTACATGAAAGGTGGTTTGGTTCTGCTGGTTAACTGACTTGCTGCTCTATAAAAACAATTCATACAGGAATCAGATGCAAACAGCAGATAACGAATGTGACACAATTTTCCATATAATGGTATATTTGGTAGGGTATGACCCATATAAACCTCAGACCATAACTGGGATTCAGTAAAATGTGGCACACTCTTTTAGTGATGCTGATCTGGAAGTTTCCCCTGTATACATAAGAATTCTCGAACATTGAATAGTGGCTTTCAAGCCAGGAAATAAAATGGTCAGGCTGGGTGGGCTAAGTGTGTTTTTTTTTTCTATTGTTAGCTTGTGAGTGAGTGAGGGTCAGGAAGGAACTGTAATTTCTGATAGCTTCACAGGTTTCTGTTGCAGTATCTGCAGTCACAAACCCAGGTAGAACAGAAATGAGAATGAATAAGATGCCCCAACACACGCAGTCCTCCGTCTGTCCATCATTCCCTCTAACAAAATTACTGGCTATTTATTTTAAATGAATTCAGGGTTTTTGGCAGGGTGCAGAAAACAGTATGCTAACAGATGTTGTATGCAGGGTGGGAGAAACAGAGACTTTTTTTTTTTCATTGGATAAAATGCCTTGTGGCTATATGGTTAACCCTTTAACCTATCTGTGACCTGACTCATGCAGGATAATTGTCATTATAACCATATGTGACATATCAACAGCTCTCAACAGCCCTAAGGTGACCTTGTGTCAGTTCTGCTGCAAATAGTATCTCTTGAGGCTTTCGGAATTTGTGCACAATTGTCATTAAATTAGAGTTCTTTTTAAAACCCTCATTCAAAGGCAAAAACTTACTAATTTGCTAGTTTAGCTGTTTTTAAACTATGGTTGGGAGATGTATGCATAAACCATTGGCATACCAGACATATATCAAGGGACTACAAGGATGTCATACAGTTATTGTGTATGACTATATCATGTAACTGTTTTATGTAATATGAGCACATTACATGCTTTTCACATCAGCCATTGTTTCAGTGAAACTTATGGGGTTGATTTACTAAAACCGGAGAGTGCAAATCTGGTGCAGTTGTGCATTGTAGCCAATAAGCGTTTAACTTCAGCTTGTTAAACTGAGGTTTGACAAAAAAACCTGGAAGCTGATTGGTTACTATGCACCAGATTTTGCACTCCCCAGTTTTAGTAAATCAACCCCTTTATGTACACACACACACATCTCTAACCAGATTGATCAGAATCCGATTAGGCTCAGCAGACTTTTGGAATATGGGGGGAAATAGGACATGTAAACATGGGGGTTTATTTACTAAAGCTGGAGAGTGCAAAATCAAGCTCACTTCTGCATAGAAACCAATCAGCTTTTAACCTCAGCTTGTTCAATTAAGCTTTGGCAATAGAACCTGGAAGCTGATTGGTTTCTATGCAGAAGTGAGCCTGATTGTGCACTCTTTAGCCTTAGTAAATAACCCATTAGATATAACATAGCCCAAAAAGAATGGGACTTTACATGAAGTACGTGAGGGATGAGGTTATATATTAAATTGTTGTAATGAACATATCTATGATATATAATATATTATTTTTTGGCACATTATTGATTATTCACAGCTCACAGTTTGTCATTGGTATCATGCCTACACATCATTTACTGCCTGGTGCTTGTCTGTCTTGGCTGGGGCCTGTGTCTTCTGTCCATTGTGGAGCACGCCATCTCAGCTCCCGGGGGAGACGTTTCCCGTACATGGGGGGACGCATTACCCACAGTACCATAACATCAGTACATGGAAACCCTGTAAGTACCAGATGGGGTTCTGACCCCCCACCTCTTTTCTGCTTGATTTTCTGTGAATATATTGGATCAATTCAAGTCATTGCAGAGACACATTACACGCTTGCTCCTGACAAGTGACTCTAAGTCACGAAACGCGTTGAGCCAACAGATGTCGTGTTTCAATCATGTGTTACATCAGCATATTATCTATTGTACTAATTGTCCCTAGTCTAAAGACCTTGGGTCCATTATTCATTATGTGTTTGCTCATTTTTTATGGACTGTTCTGAATTGTGCATCCATCTATGTATAATAATGTTTTTATTTTAGTATATTTTCTTAGTCCTCTCTAATGTTAGGGATTAGAGTCATTTCCAACTGTGCAGGTACATATTTATGTGTATATATATGAGTTTTACTGAATATAAAATATAATTACCAATAATTAATAATGTGCCAAAAAATAATATATTATATATCATAGATATGTTAATTACAATAATTTAATATATAACCTTATCCCTCACGTACTTCATGTAAAGTTCCATTCTTTTTGCTCTTTGTACATAAAATTGGGATGGAGGCTAATGACCACATCATTGCCTCATATAAAGTCCCAAAAAAAATCCTCTTTCCATTAGTATGGTATAACATACTACCTTATTGAAAGGAACCTGGTAGCCCTGGATGCTGTGAGTAACTGTGCAAAGTGTCTATTAAAGCAAGCTCCAGGCTCTTTTGGAAAAAAGTTAAAAGTCAGCAGCTACAAACTGTAGCTGCTGACTTTTAATATTAGTACACTTACCTGTTCACGAATCCAGCAGTGTCTTCACCCAAGTCAATTTTATATTCGTCCCTCTGGTGCTGCCGCCACTATCTCAGCTAAGGGAAACCGACAGTGAAGCCTTGCGGTTTCACAGCTGGTGCCCTATTGCGCTGTGCTTTGTGAATGGCCTGGTGGCGAAGGAAGGAGTAGGGGGGGCAAACTTACAGCTGAGGTCGCAGCAGCGAAGTCAGCTGGAAAGCTGGAAGTGGGAGCAATTACCTGTCAAAACCAGGTACCCCCTCCCCCTGAATGGTGCCAATTGTGGCAGAAGAGGGGGCAAACAAACAGAGCTTCCCCTTTTGGGTGGAACTCCTCTTTAAGAAGGTGGTTGGAGGTCACGGTGACATAGAATCCACTGCTTGCCTGCCCACCTTGGGTTTAGCTTTTGGCTTGTGAAGGGAGCCATTTATTTAGTGACAGTATTATACCATCACTATTTGGGACAACTTCCTGCTCAGGGTCCCTATTGGTTTCTAAGACACCAGTGGCCTCCTACAACCTAAAAACCAATGCCTGCAGGCCATATTTAGTCAATCTCAAATTGACTCCACAGGGAATCGCATTGTTAAGACAGCACTGGCTTTGATACATAGTACATATTTAATCATTGGCATCAGCCACCATCCCTGCCTCTTTGGTTGCCAGCTGGGGATCTGTCAGTTGGGAGAAGAGTGTGCCGGAAGAAAATTGCTGACGTGGGTCAATGTTTTTGTATTGGTGGGTCATTGGGATTGGCGTTTATCCTTTCTTTGTGCACTAGTCAAAATCATTTGGTGGAGGGGGGATTATGGTGTGTGGGGGGGGGGGTTCAGGGGTGGGCTTGGCCCCTTGATTGCAGTGAAGGGAACATTTTGGACAATTTCATGCTCCCAACTTTGTGGGAACAGTTTGGGGATGGCTCCTTCCTGTTCCAAAATTACTGCGCACCAGTGCACAGAGCAAGGTCCATAAAAACATGGATGAGCGAGTTTGGGGTGGAGGAACTTGACTGGCCTGCTCAGAGTCCTGATCTCAAACCAATAGAACACCTTTGGGATGAATTAGAACGGAGACTGCGAGCCAGGCCTTCTAATCCAACATCAGTGCCTGACCTCACAAATGCTCTTCTGGAAGAATGGTCAAACATTCCCATAGACACACTCCTAAACCTTGTGGACAGCCTTCCCAGAAGAGTTGAAGCTGTTATAGCTGCACAGGGTGGGCCAACTCAATATTGAACCCTACGGACTAAGACTGGGTTGCCATTAAAGTTCATGTGCGTGTAAAGGCAGGTGTCCCAATATTTTTGACAATATAGTGTACACTCCTAATAGATGTCAACAGATCTAGCACATTCCACAAATGGCTCATTTACACGGGCAAAGACGGTAAAAATAGGTGGTTGAGCTGCTGTTTTACCATCCCTCAACCGCCCATCTCAAAGAGGATCTTCACCCTAGAAACAAAAAATTAAAAGCCAACAGCAAATACTGTAGCTGCTGACTTGTAATAAAAGGACACTTACCAGTCCAAAAATCCAGCGCCATCCTCACCTGGTTCTTCCCCAGTCTTCAGGTGTCTGGCCCTGGTATCATTAATGTGAGAAGCTGACTGTGACTCCTTGCGGCTAGACAGCGGGCTTCCTGCTGCCTTGTGTGAGCCGTGCTACGCTTGATGCCATGACGGTCCTGCAGCATTCCTGTGATGTGTCCCAAGAGGCTGCGGGCAGAGAAGTGGCGAACTTCCTCTTGAAATACCTATGCTTTGTACCCGCTCGCCTAAAAAAATGTAATGTACCAAAAGTTGAAGAGAAGGGGGGAAGAGCCATAAAAGAGGAGCTTCCCCTTTTGGGTGAAGTTCCACTTTAAGCTACAATGGCACCTGGACAGTGTTGTATACACATGCCACAATACTTTCTTTTGCAGCTGCAGAAACATTTGTTGCATTTAGCGTGTGGTACAACCACTGAATGCGACCCATCCAAGTGAATGGGACCACACTGCAAACGCATGTAATGCATGCGATTGGTGCTCGATGATGTGGCTCTTTCAGGGTTAAAACACTTGTTTGCCACCTGTCAACCACCCTCTGAAAACCAATTCACCTTGGTTCACTTTTAAGAGAGGCTGTCAAGGCTGCCGCTAGTTTAGACGAGCCCATAGGGGGTCAAAAAGTGAAAAAAATATCAGCAGGGCAAAATCAGTGGAGTAATAATGTAAAGGAGAGCTGCTCAGTTCCGTGGGGTCCCATAGGGTTCATTCATATTTCCATATTTCCATTCACATAGTTTTGTTTTTCTTACTGTTAGGAAGAGTTGTTGGGCCACATTTCTAAAAATGACATTGTAGATTAAAAAAATGACATAACATAAATATATAAATACTGTACATAAACACAATATTAACAGCATAGCTGAAATCTAAAATATTATAAAATAATAAAGGTTAGTAATTGCTTTGATTAGATAAAACCAAATGATTTTGCAATATAATAATTTACTATATTTATTGAACCTCTATGACACATACCGTAATTACTAGCACTGCATAATTTAATGAGCACTTATTCAGGGAAGGCATTTACATTTTAGCTTTTTTAGGGAGGTACGTAACAGATATATTTTATTTCATCTATCCTTGTGATCTTGGCAACATATGTTTGTTACTATAGCATTGCTAGCCTGCTGTTTCTTACTGCAGCATTTATTATGCATAATATGAATAACTGTTCTACATAGGATGTTCTGAGAAAGAACAATGTCTCAGCATGCACTGGAAGCTGATATGCCATGTTTTGAAAACAACTGCGCCCTCTGCAGGAATCATTATAGTAGCACATTGATATTAGGAGCATAAAAACAGATGCACTGACCACATTTAGAGACTGTAATGCCGCGTACACATGATCGGAATTTCCGACAACAAATGTTCGATGTAAGCTTGTTGTCGGAAATTCCGACTGTGTGTAGACTCCATTGGACATTTTCTGTCGGAATTTCCGACAACAAAAATTTGAGAGCTGGCTCTCGAACTTTCCGACAGCAAAATCCGTTGTTGTAAATTCCGAGCGTGTGTAGACAATTCCGACGCACAAAATTCCACGCATGCTACGATTACGAGACGGAAGCACTCTGTCTGGTAAAACTAGCGTCCGTAATGGAGATAGCACATTCGTCACGCTGCAAAGTTTTTAATCTTTTAATGCAGCACATTCTCTTCTTTATAATGCTAGAATAGTGAAGTGGTTTTGCTGCTGATATTCACACAGAGTTCTGACAAACTGATTTCTTATTATTTCTCGTGATCTCCTGAATAATCTTTTTTTTTTTTTTGTCGCCAGATCTCCATAATAATGTTTATATTTTTTTATAGTGATCTACTTTTTTTTTTGGCAAGATCTCCTGATTTTTTGTTTTTTTCTAGTGATCTCCATAATATTTAACGTTTTGTGTGTCAAGTTACCACAACACCATTATTATCTTGTATTGTTTAACCTCAAGGAGATTGGTTGGTGTTGGTGTCCCTTGTTAATTTGACATTGTATTTTTGAAATGTACCTGCCTACTCACAAACAAACTCTCCTTTTTGAACTAAAACACATAGCCAAGAATTTGTGCTAAAAAAATAGACATTTATTAGGGGTCATAACAAAATAAAGAGGAAGGCAACGCTGGATAAACTGGTGTAATTGACAAAGCCTTTGTACCCCAGGGCACACATCAACTATTTGACAGGCAAAATTGGTAGCCTTAGGAGTCCATATAATAGGGAGCACAATCCGGTCCAGGACTCCGAGAGATCAGGAGCAGCAGCAGATGACATATATGTCCCGAGGCTGTGGTCTTACAACAGCCTGCATCTTTTGTCAGACCAGACTGAACCCAGGCCATCACTCTCTTATCTTCCTTACATGCTTGCTTCCACGCTTGCTTCCAGGCTCTGGTGTTGGAGTTGTGGCAGGAGGTGGAGGAGGAGGAGGATGGTCCAACTCACACAGGTGGATTTTGCTTGTGGGTTCGCCCCCAACCCCTTATTTAGGGCCAGATAGATTACTTCCTCACAAATGAGGCATAGGCCTCTTGAATATTGGGGGTGGTTCTGAGGGCCGCAGTAGCCTTCCGAATCAAAGAAAGCGCTGACTCCTCCATGTTCCTCCCCTTCCTGGTACTTTTTGTTGGAAGGCAGAGGGGAAGAACCTAGGATTCGGTCAGGCTACTGGGCACAGCCACCTCCTGGCTGCCACTTACCCCCACCTTCTCATGGCTGCGACTTTCCATGACCCCCTCCTGGCTGTGACTTTCCACCGCCTCCTCCTGGCTGAGACTTTCCATGGCCTCCTCCTGGCTGAGACTTTCCTGTGTATGAAAATGGGACATAGTTTTAGTTTTTCGGTCATCAATCACACACAATTTAGAGCCCATGACTGTTGCAAATTGAATGTTAACAAATAGAAAAGACTATTATTCTGACCCCAGCATTTTTCATTCTTGTCCCAAACATTTTTCACTACTATTGTCTATTCATATGTAAACCACTTTGTTAATTCGGAAATTAGTGATCGATACTAACATCATTCAGTTTTTGGACAAGAAATATGTTGAACAATGCTATACCTAGCTCAAGCTGGGCTCCTCCACATCTTCCTGGATGGAAGGCCCAGGTTGGAGGTCGGAAGCCTCGTCTGATGTGGAAGGAAGAGTGACAGGAAGAGTGGAAGGAAGGGTTGAGAGTGATGGCCTGATTTCAGTCTGGTCTGACAAAAGCTGCAGTCTGTCGTAGTACCAGAGCCTGGGGACATACATGTCATCTGCTGCTGCTCCTGATCTTATGGAATTCAGGACCTTTTTGCACTACCTATTATACTCCTCAGGCCACCAATTTTGCACTTCAAATAGGGGATGGTTGCCGTGGGAATCACCAGCTTCACCAATTCTAGCAATTGAGCCAGCGCTGCCTTCCTCTTTATTTTATTATTATAAAAAGGATGTTTCACCTGCCACAGACAGGGCAACTCCCTGTATTTATCAATGAAGTTGGGGAGGAAGTCATGATCATTGAATCTATCCATTTTATCTGCAAGACACAACACAAGACAAACCCTAATGTCAGGCTAAACTCTCCTAATCTTGTCCCAATATAGGCCTCAATCTATAAGCAGTATAGGCCGCTGATGCCCCAAGTTAAAATGGTACCTTCGTTAGCACGATCGGCGCTTACGCTACTCTGTCCTCCGCTCACAGATCGTACGTACGATGCACGCGTGTTACGCTTTATATACACTGTGCATGCGTGAGACTCCGCCCGCCCCTGACCTTCTTTCTTGTATATTCCCCGCCCCTTCTCTTTCGGCACAGTGGGAGAGCACATGGCGAAGAAAGAGCAACTGCATGCAGAGGAGAGCAGTAACGAGGACGACGAAAGCACAGAGCCACAGACGTCCCAATCCAGGAGATTTAAGGCCTCAAATATGTCTTTTGTAGAGAAGGTGGAGATGGTGGACATCCTGAAGAGGGCCGACTATGATGGGAAGCATGGACCTTACCCAAACCCAAATGTGAGAAAGGCCAAGATCATTGCTAAAGTTGTGAAAAGTCTGCAGAAGAATTTTGGGGTACGGCGATCCAAGGATCAACTGAGGAAACAATGGTCAGACCTCAAATTAAGGGAGCAGGATCAGTACAGAAGAATAAAGAGAGTGCTGCAAAAAAGTAAGTATTTTGTTGTGTGTTCCTATTATTATTATTACATTCGTGCTGCTCCATGTGCTTTTCTTTACTGTTGTACAGTTTAAAGTGGCAAGTTTCAGGTTCGTGGGCACAGTAATCGTTTGTAGTAAACATCGTTTGTTCGCTCACTAATACAATGTTTTTGGCAGATGCAGGTTAACTACATTTGTTCATGCCTATTTGTATTAAAAAAAGTTTGTTGTCTAGATGGGTTTGTAACTGGAATGAAATGCAAACTTGATTCAGTGTAAGGAGAGGACACAGCAGCTGTTTACACATCTGGACGCAGGAGCACTAGTGTGGGACACCAGAACACCCTTTTTAGGGTGTCCCACACAGGTGCTCTAGTGGATACTAGGGGTGTCTCCATGTGTGAGATTTGCACAAAACAGGTAAGTGTTCTAGCTTTAGAAAGGGAAAAAAATAATGTCTTCAGCTTGAAACTCTGCCAAAACAGACAATTGTTTGTCAATCCCAATCAATGTTTCATATTCCTAATTCTGTCCTCAAATATCTGTGTGCTAAGTATACCTATTTTTTAATTCACATAGGGGAGAAAAGACTCAGGACATCAGAGGACACCAGGGACCCCCAACCTCATAAAGAAGGGGAAGTCACCACACCACAACCTCAGGATGTGAAGGAAGGAGAGGTTTATGAAGTGGGCGAAATAGTGACTACAACAGGTGAGTGTCTGAGACCACAGCTTCAGGTAATAGATGTATGCCTGCATATTTATAATACATGGTGTGTTTTTTATTTTTAGGTGATGTGGATGTTGTGGAAGAAAAATCATTTCACCAGTGCAAGTGCACACGTCCTCATCGGGGAGACCATGGTGTGCAATCATGATTTAGAGCTGATAAAAATGAAGATCAACATTGATGTTTTAGGCAGAATCTAAAACACGCAAAAATTGTACCGTTTTTTTAGTGTAAATTTTTCTTTTAAAGTTTTAAAGTATTTTAAAAGCCAAATTTTGAAGATGCACACAGTGTGTCAAAATGTGCTCTCTGCCATCGCGGGATATCAATGTACGCGTTTTCTGGGTGCAACCCCTTCTTTGCAACTGAAGTAGATGAGAGGAAGGGGTTGCACCCCGAAACAAGTCCAGTGATCCCCCATGATGGGAGCTAGCATATGTTGACATTAGGCATGGGATCAGGAGGGAAATCCACGTTTTGACTCGCAATTTGTGTGCATCTTCAAAATTTGGCTTTTACAGGGGTGACATCACCCCATCTGATGAAGGCAACATCAACACAGTTTGGACATACTAATGTTTGATATTGCCTTCACTTTGTCAAAGTTGAACTTTGTAAGTTCTTGAATTGTGTATGTATTATGGTTTTAAACATGCCTGTTTAACCCAAAAAGGGCTATTTGTACTGTCAAACCTAAAAATGTTATACAACAAAGATGTTGGTTTGTTCAAAAACCCTTTTCTAACGCACGTGAATGTGCTTTGAGTAAAATGTTTTATACTGAACAATATGTGGCTTCTTCTTTCAATGCTCAATACCAGTTTTTGGAGTAAGTTGGTGTTTACAGTGGCAATGGGGGGTTATTTATTAAAGGCAAATCACTTTGCACTACAAGTGCACTTTCAGTGCAGTTTAAGTGCAGTTTCAAGTGCACTTGCAGTGCACTTGTAGTGCAAAGTTGATTTGCCTTTAGTAAATAACCCCCACGGTGCTCTAAAATTTGCCACAATCAGGCCATTTTCGGGACTCAAAACAATTAATAATTCATGGTGCTGAAAAGGATGTGTTTTTTTTTAGCATTAATGCATTACATACATTAAAACAAAAACAAGGTGTGTGTGTAGCAGACCCACAACATAATAGTTAGCTGAAGAAGAGATTTTCACCTCATGTATCAAATAAATTACATTTGTACTATTGAAGAAAATGGCCAAAAAGAAAAGCCCATTGGAGAACCTAGGAGACAGCTAAAAGAAACACAAGCAGTAAATCAAATGAAATATTATTACAGTTAAAAAAAATATATTTTAAAAATGTTTCTCAAACATTTTCTACCATATCAATGGCCCCCCTACCTGCAAAGTATTCCAGATATTTTTGACGGACTTCGCGGGCGCTTTTGGGGGGCAAGCCAGGATGGCCAGCTTCAAGCGCCGTCAGGGTTGACTGATCTGGCAATTTTGTCTCAGGCCCAACTGAGGCCACATAGTTCGAAGCATTTCTCCTTAGAAAGTTGTGCATAATGCAGCATGCAAGTTCGATATGGTTTATTTTGTATTCCGCTATGTGAATTGGCGTCAGGAATAGGCGGAACCAGCTGGCCATTATGCCGAAAGCATTCTCCACCACTCTTCTGGCAAGCTGGTAGTTAAAAACCCTCTGGTCCAGGGTGAGGGTCCTCATGGGGAATGGCCACATCAGGTGTTCACCAAGCCCAAATGCTTCATCAGCGACAAAGACGAACGGTAGACCAGCCACGTTGTCTTCTGGCAATCCCAAGCCACCACTCTGGAGCTGTCTGTAGAACTCGGTTTGGGTGATGACTCCACCATCCGACATCTTGCTATTCCTCCCCACGTCCACATATAGAAACTTATATGTCGCCAACACCACTGGAAACATCACTATACTATTAATACCCTTATAGTTGTAACAGTATGACCCCGAGTTGGGGGGTGGCGCAATGTGGACGTGTTTCCCATTAATTGCCCCTCCGCAGTTGGGAAAGTCTCACTGCTGGGCAAAGTGGGATGCCACAGTCTGCCATTCTTGTGGCATTGAAGGAAACTGTGGAGTCAAACAAGAAAAAAAAGAGTACTTTTGCACATAACATTGCAAGCAGATTAGACATAAACATTCTTGGTCAACATCAGTATAACATTTATTTTAAGAAGTATTTAAAGACAAAAATATAAGGTCCACTTATCAGATTCCTCACCCCCTCTGATGGCCCATTTTAAAAAAAAATTTTGGGGGGGAGATATTTTGAACAGGTAACCCTCTCCACTTCATTGAGAGATGAATACATACATAATGTGTGCTACTTTGACCAGGCCCTCCTTACTTACACTATTGGCAGCCCACTGGACAGGTAAGAAGTGTCATAATACAAAAATATAAATACACACTGTTCAAATTGAAGCAAAATTTTACATTCTGCAATTACCTATAAAGATAATAGGAGAACAAAACTTGAAACAGTACCATTTGAAAGTATTCAGGCGGGCCCTTGCACTACATGCTTTGGTGAATTCATCCATAAATCTGGCCACAAAAGAGGTAGGTATAGTGTGTATGGGTTTGGCAAAGTCAGCAGATAGGGGATTGGTATCGGTTGACTTAGCGGTTGGGGGAGGGAGGGTTCCTAATGAATTTTGGACCAAAAAAAAAGCCTCTTGCACTCTGCCTGAATTTAAGGACAAAAATCACATTTGTACACATTTTAGGGGTGTTTAGGCTAAAGCACTACAATGGAGCTGACAAAATACATTGTTAAGTGACTAGGCTAGATGTGTATGGGCCCAGGATAGCATGCTGGGGATGTTAGTGAGGGCAAATATGCATGAAGGACAAAAAAGGAACTTTAAAAACTTCCAGCATGCATGACGTCAAAGGGGACATTCACAGCATATTACAATCATGATAATTATGGAATAATGAAAGAAATACAATACATAGAATGTGATGTTAAAGGAGAAAACTTACCTTAATATAGTCCTTCTGCAATACCTGAATGATAGCAGAACAGGTCTCTGGAATAATGATCCCCAGAGCCTGGGGGGAGATGCCTGTAGAGAACTTGATGTCCTGTAGACTTCCCCCCCTGTCGCCAAGTACCACAAGGTGGCAACTAGCCTCTGCTCGGGAGTGATGGCTTGCCGCATGCAGGTGTCCTGCTTCATAATATAAGGGGATAGCAAAGCCAACAAACGGTGAAAAACGGGGTCTGTCATCCAGAGATAATTCCTGAAATTATCAGGATTATTCTCACGGATCTCCCGCAACAAAGGCATGTGCGAGAATTGGTCACGCTGGAGTAACCAATTCTTCGTCCATGAACTCCTCCCCACCCTGTTCATGGACTGGGCTTGGGTCAAAGTAAGAACCCCAACACCAAGCACCCGCATAGCACAAACTCTATGACGAGTACATAACCGCAACATGGCTTCAAAACGGTCAGCTGGTCAGAACGAACTAACAGAATGATATATACAAAAATAATCCTGCGCTGCTTATAAGAAAAGAAAAAGCAGCTAACACAACCAACAAAGTATATGTGCAAAAAACGACAAAGAGTGTAGCGCTAAAACCTTATCACACATAGGTGGGTAGGTATACAGTGAAAGGGATCACCAATAGAGAGACCCATTTATGGCTGAGAAGACCCGTTATAAATGTTTATGGTCAAACAATAAATAGCCGTGTTTTAATCCTTTAGATAAACAATTTATATAAATCCAGTATCCCAAAACGGCAGACCAGCTTACTACCACCGAGAGAAATGAAGGCTTACCAGATGTGGTGGACCCGGCAGGGCATACGCCAAACTGGGTCAGATAAGGCTTGGGTGGTAGAAATCTGTGGATATCTGTGGTGTCGCAGACTGCTTGATTCCTCCAACTGGTGTCCGGGTCCTGGAAGATGTGTGGAATTCAAGGGATATGGATGGTTCTGTAAGTCCCAGGGGGGAGGGGGGGAGGTATTCCGTGGGTGGTTCCCTCAAACCAATCATTCATTGGGTGTAGATATTGAATGGAGAAGAAAGAAAAAAGGGCCACATAGTGTAAATCCGCATAAAAAGTTTAATAAAAGCTATAAGGAAATACACTCACGTATAAGTCCACAGGATAATGCAGCGCTGAGAAAAAGTGGCGACAATGGGGTCCTGCAGGATTAAAACACGGCTATTTATTGTTTGACCATAAACATTTATAACGGGTCTTCTCAGCCATAAATGGGTCTCTCTATTGGTGATCCCTTTCACTGTATACCTACCCACCTATGTGTGATAAGGTTTTAGCGCTACACTCTTTGTCGTTTTTCGAACTAACAGAATGCACTGAAAATCAGAAAGGCCTGAGAAGAGTGACCTGAAAATCAGAAACGAGCGGACAAGAACACACTGAAAAACAGAAGATACGAACTATAAAAGAACGCACTGAAAAACAGATACAAACTATAAAAGGACGCACTGAAAAACAGATACGAACTGACTACACACACTGAAAAACAGATAAGAACCCACAAACACAAACTGAAGAGCAGTAACAATCTAAAAAGCACGAGGCTGAAAATCGCAAATCGTCTCTCACCAAATTTCTACTAACACAAAATAAACACGAGATTAGCAGAAGGAGCCCAAAGGGTGGCGCACTGGCTATGGAACTTCCTTTTTCTAGTCCCGTTGTACGTGCTGTGTTCTTGCCGATCGGAATTTCCAAAAACATTTGTGCGACTGTGTGTATGCAAGACAAGTTTCAGCCAACATCCATCGGAAATAAATCCACGGTTTGGTTGTCGGAAATTCCGATTGTGTGTACGCGGCATTACAGTTCCTGTAGTCAAGAGTCTGTTTGTACACTTACATTTTCCTGTTTGTTTAATGGTTACATCCACAAAAAACAAAGTATTTATGTTTACAAATTATATATAAAGATATTTCACTGATTTTCATTATTCTTTGATGAGAGTGTACGTTGCATTCAACTGAAACACAAAAAAAGATCAATAAAGCAGAACTGTGCTTTTCCTTGCATCCTAAATTGTGTATGGATTACTCTACTAATCCTTTGGCTCATGGCACTCGAGCACTGGAGCCTCTGCATGCTCTCGGACCCAGAGTCTCCTTCTGATTATTCACCGTTTCTATCATTTATTGCAAGGAACATCTCAGTTGCCTTTTTTAATTCCTATTAGCCACTACTGTCGAGTGTGCCAACATAAATAATAATGTTTTTTTCAGTTAGAGACACCCATGTGTGCTGCAAGGGCTCGCCATGGTTGACACTATACCCCCATGTAGGCACTGAGCTCCCTTTGTGATAAAGGTGGAGATCGCATAATAGACTACAGTTTTTCCATCCTGCTAACACAAGAGCAAAATGTAATAATGCATTAAAGTGTTTGTTCACCAATGCCAGAAGTCTGCCAAGCAAAATAGGTGAGTTGGAAGCTCTGGTGCAAGAGGAGAGCTATGATGTAATTGGTATTGCTGAAACTTGGCTTCAATCCTCACATGACTGAGCTATTAATATTCCTGACTATGCACTCTTTCGGAGAGACAGGGTAAAAAGGAAAGGTGGCGGGGTCTGTCTCTATGTGAGAAGTGATCTCAAAGCAAGTGTGAAAGAGGACCTGGTTGATGGAGAGTGTGATGAGTCTGAAGCATTATGGGTGGAACTGCATATAGATGTCCGTAGTTCAAAGTTAATCATTGGAGTTTGTTATAGACCACCCAATGTTAACGAGGAGTTGGAGACTCAGCTCCTTGCACAGATGGAAAGGGCTGCAAAGGCTGGGATGGTTATAATAATGGGAGATTTTAACCACCCAGAAATTGACTGGAGTAATGGCACTGCTGGGACAGTTAAAGGGCAAAAAATTATAAACCTATTACAGGACAATTTTTGGTCCAGTTTATTGAGGCCCCAACTAGTAATGAAGCTCTGTTGGACCTGGTAATCTCAAACCATGCAGAGCTTATTACTAATGTTCATATAAAGGAACACCTGGGTAGCAGTGATCATAACATGATTTAATTTGTTGTTAACTGTAAAGAAGAAATACATACGGGAAAGATAAAAACACTTAACTTCAAGAGAGCAAATTTTCCAAGGATGAGGGCTGCTCTCCAGGATTTAGACTGGGAGGGAATATTGGCATCGATAAACACAGAATAGAAATGGGAATAATTCAAAAAGACTATAAACAAATATTATTAATAATAGTATATATAAACCAAACGAGTAAACATATACTACAAACAGCGCTATTTGTTGAGCAAAGATATATATAAAATCATGCGGCCAACTACGCACAAAGGTAATCAAACAGAGAGGTAGAGAGTCTGTGAAGTGCTCAGAAAAATGTCCATCAGTGACAATACAGTCGAATCTCAGTGTGCGCCTTCCACCGGTCAGCAGAATTTCACCCTGTGTTGACACTCTCCCCCTAGGGGATCGAACTCACCAGATCTGCTAGTTTTAAAAGCCTCCAAGGACAAAAGATCTCCTCAACACCACTCTCTCAGTACCACTCCTGGGGGTTCAGGGGGGGGTCACAACTCCAAACAGATAAATGCCAAAATGAGAAAAATGTGTGCACATAGCGTAATTCTGTTTATTAAGTTGTACCCCACAAACTTCATAAAAAACCCCTCATTCTATATACGTACACAATAAAAGCAGTCAATCAAGCAAAAATGTATAAGGGTAGCGTGTCACCGTTCTAAAGACAAGCCGGTTCGATATCCAGGGGAACAAGGTCACTTCCTGGTTGTGGATCAGGCTGTGGTGGAACGCATACCTCACTTCCGGCGTCATGTAAGCCACGCCCTGACGCGTTTCGTCATATCCTGACTTCGACAGAGGGCGTGGCTACACGGCTTCATGCAAGGCTTATATCACCCGCCCCAATCACACCTACCAATCGCAGAACATCCAGCCCGACGTCAGGCGCACGACGTCAGACAAGGAGCTCAGCGGTGGCTCAGCATAGGGAGAAAAGGGGGGGGCGTGTCAAACCCTGCTGCACATAAACGCTGCTTTAGTTTTGCTCTCTTTTGAAATTAATTGATCCATTTGGCGCGGAGCGGTGTGCTGCAGGCCCGAGCAGACCTTACCTTTAAATTCAAAAAGACTGTTTGGGACCTCACTGCAAAGTATATTCCCATGGGCAATAAGTTTAAAAGGCTAAAAATAAAACCTATGTGGCTCACGGTCAAAGTTAAAAAAGCTATAAACAATAAGAAAAAAGCTTTTAAAAAATATAAAAATGAAGGAACACTAGTGTCATTTGAATGCTACAAAGAATTTAACAGAATATGTAAAAAGGAAATCAAGGATGCAAAAATTTAAAACGAGCGACAGATTGCAAAAGATAGTAGGACAAACCCCCAAAAATTCTTCAAATATATTAATAGTAAAAAGGTCAGGTCTGAGCATGTAGGCACTTTACAAAATAATCTAGAGTGGGTGACTGGGGACAAAGAGAAGGCTAATTTATTAAATACTTTCTTCAAGTCCCAGGGAATTGGTATTGCCTAGATTGTTGCAATGCCCTGCGGGTGGACCATAAAGGTTTATTGATGGCTAAAAGTCAGATGTATGATATGTATTAGTATGCTGTAGTGTAAACATCTTAGGTTTAAAGACAAGATAAATTTGTTGGACGCTGGGAAGACTGTACCTTTTGCATGAAAATGTATTAATGTGTGATGCTTGTGCATTGGAAACTATGTGAACTTGTTCAATAAACACCTTTTTGATAAAAAAAAAATACTTTCTTCAGCTCTGTGTATACAAAAGAGCATGGGGGAGCTCATTTACATAATGAGGGTGGTATTGACACAGCCCCAAACGATCCACAATGGCTCAAAAGTGATATGGTTCAGAAATATTTAGACAGAATAAAGGTGGATAAAGCACCTGGACCTGATGGCATCCACCCACGGATCCTAAAAGAATTGAGCTCTGTAATTTCAAAGCCATTGTATCTAATTTTTAGGGACTCATTAATGACGGAAATAGTACCACTGGATTGGCGCAGGGCAAACGTGGTGCCTACATTTAAAAGGGGATCAAAGTCTTTACCAAGTAACTATAGACCTGTTAGTTTAACTTCTATAGTGGGGAAGATACTGGAGCGTTTAATAAAATACCACATAGACAAGTTCATGCTGGAAAAAAAACATTTTAAGCAACAGACAGCATGGATTCATGAAAGACAGAAGTTGTCAGACAAACCTGGTTTCTTTTTATGAAGAGGTAAGTAAAACCTTGGACAGAGGGGTGGCTGTGGATGTGGTATACTTGGATTTTGAAAAAGCGTTCAATACTGTTCCGCACACATGGCTCATGTGTAAGGTAAAGTCTACAGGCTTGGAAATATCAGTTTGTAAATGGATGGAAAACTGGCTAAAAGACAGAATTCAGAGAGTAGTGGTTAATGATTCTTACTCTGAATGGTCTAAGGTTATCAGTGGTGTATCCCAAGGTTCAGTGCTGGGACCCTTACTTTTTAATACCTTTATAAATGAGGGGTCTGGGATCAAAAGTAACATTTCTGTCTTTGCAGATGACACCAAGCTATGCAGTGGAATAACGTCCTTACAGGATGTCTCCAATTTACAAGCCGACTTCAATGCACTGTCTAATTGGGTGACACATGAGGATTAATGGTAAGAAATGTATAGTTATGCACTTGGGGGCTAAGAATATGCATGCATCATACATGCTAGGGGGAGTACAACTAGGGGAATCCATAGTGGAGAAGGATCTGGGGGTTTTGGTAGATCATAAGCTCAATAATACCATGCAATGCCAAGCTGCGGTTTCCAAAGCGAGCAAAGTCCTTTCTTGTATTAAGGCCCCTTTCACACTGGGGCAGTTTGCAGGTGTTATTGCCCTAAAAATACCGCCTGCAAACCGCCCCTAAACAGCCTCCGCTGTTTGTTCAGTGTGAAAGCCCGAGAGCTTTCACACTGAAGCGGTGCGCTGGCAGGACGGTAAAAAAAGTTCTGCAAGCCGCTTCTTTGGATCGGTGAAGGAGCGGTGTATTCACTGCTCCTTCACCGCTCCTGCCCATTGAAATCAATGGGACAGCGCGGCTATACCGCGGTAATACCGCAGCTATAGCCGTGCTGTACGAGGGGTTTTAACCCTTTTTAAAGCGGGGGATTAAAACCGCACAGCTAGCGGCCGAATACCACGGTAAAACAGCCTTAAAAATAGCGCTGTTTTACCGCCGACGCCCCCTACCACCCCAGTGTGAAAGGGGCCTTAGAGAGGTATGGACTCCAGAGAGAGAGATATAATTTTGCCCCTGTTCAAATCATTAGTAAGACCTCATCTGGAGTACACAGTTCAGTTTTGGGCACCAGTTCTCAAAAAGGATATCGGGGAACTGGAGAAAGTGCAGAGAAGGGCAACCAAACTGATAAGGGGCATGGAGGAGCTCAGCTATGCGGAAAGTTTAGAGGAACTGAATTTATTCACTCTTGAGAAGAGGAGAATAAGGGGGGGATATGATGAACATGTTCAAATATAAAGGGGGTCCATATAGTGAACTTGGTGTTGAGTTATTCTCTTTACGGTCAACCCATAGGACACAGGGGCGCTCTTTACGTCTAGAGGAAAAAAAAAATTCATCTCCAAATACAGAAAGGTTTCTTCACAGTAAGAGCTGTGAAAATGTGGAATAGACTCCCGCCAGAGGTGGTTCTGGCCAGCTCAGTAGATTTCTTTAGGAAAGGCCTGGATACTTTCCTAAATGTACATAATATAACTGGGTACTAACATTTATAGGTAAAGTTGATCCAGGGAAAATCCGATTGCCTCTTGGGGGATCAGTAAGGAATTTTTTTCCCTGCTGTAGCAAATTGGAGCATGCTCTGCTGGGTTTTTTTGCCTTCCTCTGGATCAACTGTGGGTATAAAATTGGGTATATTGGATTGTACAATATTTTTTATTTTATCTATTTATTGTTTTTAACCACTTGAGGTCTGGGCCATAGCCGAATTATGGCTATAGCGCAGAGCTCAATTTCCTGGAGGCCGTCATGGGAAGTCCTCCCCTGTGCACGTGCACCGCGCGCACCCTGCAGGGCGCGCGGTGTGCGCGCTGTGATCACCAAGTCACGGAGACTCGGATGATCACAGATCTGAGTAAGGGGCCGGTCCTGGCCCCTTACCATGTGATCAGCTGTCAGCCAATGACAGCTGATCACATGATGTAAACAACCTCGGTGATCGGTTTCGTTTTCTCCTCACGCTGACAGCGTGAGAAGGAAAAAAAAGCTGATCACCGGCTTATGTCAAAGGGACATCGGTCCCGAAGAGGAAGGAGGCACATATGCCTCATCTGTGTCAACAAGTGCCATCTGTCATTGCCACCTGCCAGTGCCCACAGTGCCCACAAGTGCCACCTATCAATGCCCACAAGTGCTACCTATCAATGCCCACCAGTGTTGCCAATCAGTGCCACCTAGCAGTGCTGCCATCAATCAGTGCCCATCACTGCCACCCATCAGTGCCCATCACCGCCACCCATCAGTGCCCATTACTGCCACCTATCTGTGCCCATCAGTGCTGCCTCATCAGCGTACATCAACGAAGGAGAAAAATTACCTGTTTGCAAAATTTTATAACAAAATATAAAAAAAATATAATTTTTTTTTTTTAATTCTGTCTTTTTCAATTTTTTTAACAAAAACTAAAAACTGCAGAGGTGATCAAATACCACCAAAAGAAAGCTCTATTTGTGGGAAAAAAATGATAAAAATTTAATTTGGGTACAGTGTTGTATGACCGCGCAATTGTCATTCAAAGTGCGACAGCGCTAAAAGCTGAAAATTGGTCTGGACAGGAGGGGGGTTTAAATGCCCAGTAAGCAAGTGGTTAAGGTTGAACTGGATGGACTTGTGTCTTTTTTCAACCCGACTAACTATGTAACTATGTAGGTTCGTGGACCCTCTCAGATTATGTGATGATTTGGTTTCTATACTATTGGGGGAAAAGTCTCACCAACCCAGGGCCTGGCAACTGAACAAGATTGTAATTCAACAGCCTTAGTTTTAAAAAATCATTAGGAGCCCTTTCACACCAGGCCGCCCATAGCGCCGGCGGTAAAACGCCGCCATTTTTAGCGGCGTTTTACCGTCGGATTAGCGGCGCATTTCGGCCGCTAGCGGGGCGCTTTTACCTAGCGGCCAAGAAAGGGTTAAAACCACCCGCAATGCGCCGCAATAGCTGCGTTTTGCCGGTGGTATCCCAGCGCTGCCCCATTGATTTCAATGGGGAGCAGCGGCAGGACTTTTTTTCCCGTCCTGCTAGCGCAGCGCTCCGGAGACAATGCTGCAGCTGTTTGAGGGCGGATTGCAGGCGCTATTTTTAACGCTATAGCGCCTGCTAGGGATGAGCTTCGAGTTCGAGTCAAACTCATGTTCGACTCGAACATTGGCTGGTCGCAAGTTCGCCGAACAGCGAACAATTCGGGGTGTTCGTGGCAAATTCGAATGCCGCGGAACACCCTTTAAAAGTCTATGGGAGAAATCAAAAGTGCTAATTTTAAAGGCTTATATGCAAGTTATTGTCATAAAAAGTGTTTGGGGACCCGGGTCCTGCCGCAGGGGACATGGATCAATGCAAAAAAAAGTTTTAAAAAAGGCCGTTTTTTCAGGAGCAGTGATTTTAATAATGCTTAAAGTCAAACAATAAAAGTGTAATATCCCTTTAAATTTCGTAGCTGGGGGTGTCTATAGTATGCCTGTAAAGGGGCGCATGTTTCCCGTGTTTAGAACAGTCTGACAGCAAAATGACATTTCGAAGGAAAAAACCCATTTAAAACTACTACTACAATGCTATTGCATTGCCGACAATGCACATAGAAGTTCATTGATAAAAACGGCATGGGAATTCCCCACAGGGGAACCCCGAACCAAAATTTAAAAAAAATGACGTGGGAGTTCCCCTAAATTCCATACCAGGCCCTTCAGGTCTGGTATCGATTTAAAGGGGAACCCCGGCCAAATTTTTTTTTAAAAAATGACGCGGGGTTCCCCCTAAATTCCATACCAGACCCGAAGCGGCGCGGGGTTCCCCTGAAAATCCATACCAGACCCTTATCCGAGCACGCAACCTGGCAGGCCGCAGGAAAAGAGGGGGGGATGAGAGTGCGGCCCCCCCTCCTGAACCGTACCAGGCCACATGCCCTCAACATTGGGAGGGTGCTTTGGGGTAGCCCCCCAAAACACCTTCTCCCCATGTTGATGAGGACAAGGGCCTCATCCCCACAACCCTGGCCGGTGGTTGTGGGGGTCTGCAGGCGGGGGGCTTATCGGAATCTGGAAGCCCCTTTTAACAAGGGGACCCCCAGATCCCACACCCCCCTGTGTGAAATGGTAAGGGGGTACTTACCCCTACCATTTCACTAAAAAAAACTGTCAAAAATGTTAAAAATGACAAGAGACAGTTTTTGACAATTTCTTTATTTAAATACTTCTTCTTTCTTCTATCTTCCTTCATCTTCTTCTTCTTCTGGCTCTTCTGGTTCTTCCTCCGGCGTTCTCGTCCAGCATCTCCTCCACGGCGTCTTCTATCTTCTTCTCCTCGGGCCGCTTCGCACCCATGGCATGGGGGGAGGCTCCCGCTCTTCTCTTCATCTTCTTCTTCTTCTCTTCTTCCCTCTTCTCTTCTTCTCTTCTTCTCTTCTTCATTTTCTTCTCCGGACCGCTCCGCACCCATGCTGGGATGTAGGGAGGCTCCCGCTGTGTGAATGCGTCTCCTCCTCTGACGCACGGGACATGACGGGACTTCCCTGTGGCATTCCCCGTGACGTCACAGGGAAGTCCCGTCAAGTCACCGTGCATCAGAGGGGGGTGGGGTCACCGAGTGGCCCCGCCCCCGTTATTTAACAACCGTCAGACGAGGAGACGCCGTCACACAGCGGGAGCCTCCCTCCATGCCAGCATGGATGCGGAGCTGCCCGGAGAAGAAAATGAAGAAGAGAAGAAAAGAAGAAAAGAAGATGAAGAAGATGAAGAGAAGAGCGGGAGCCTTCCCCCATGCCATGAGTGCGGAGCGGCCCGAGGAGAAGAAGATAGAAGACGCCGCGGAGGAGATGCTGGACGAGAACGCCGGAGGAAGAACCAGAAGAGCCAGAAGAACCAGAAGAAGAAGATGAAGGAAGATAGAAGAAAGAAGAAGCATTTAAATAAAGGAATTGTCAAAAACTGTCTCTTGTCATTTTTAACATTTTTGACAGTTTTTTAGTGAAATGGTAGGGGTAAGTACCCCCTTACCATTTCACATGGGGGGGCGGAATCTGGGGGTCCCCTTGTTAAAGAGGGCTTCCAGATTCTGATAAGCCCCCCACCCGCAGACCCCCACAACCACCGGCCAGGGTTGTGGGGATGAGGCCCTTGTCCTCATCAACATGGGGACAAGGTGTTTTGGGGGGCTACCCCAAAGCACCCTCCCAATGTTGAGGGCTGAGGGCATGTGGCCTGGTACGGTTCAGGAGGGGGGGCCGCACTCTCGTCCCCCCCTCTTTTCCTGCGGCCTGCCAGGTTGCGTGCTCGGATAAGGGTCTGGTATGGATTTTTGGGTGTACCCAACGCCGTTTTTTTTTTTTTGTTTGGCGCGGGGTTCCCCTTAAAATTCATACCAGACCTAAAGGGTCTGGTATGGAATTTAGGGGGAACCCCACATCATTTTTTTTTAATTTTGGCCAGGGTACCCCTTAATATCCATACCAGACCTGAAGGGCCTGGTATGAAATTTAGGGGGACTCCCACGTCATTTTTTTTTTAAATTTTGGTTCGGGGTTCCCCTGTGGGGAATTCCCATGCCGTTTTTATCAATGAACTTCTATGTGTATTGTCGGCAATGCAATAGCATTGTAGTAGTAGTTTTAAATGGGTTTTTTCCTTCGAAATGTCATTTTGCTGTCAGACTGTTCTAAACATGGGAAACATGCGCTCCTTTACAGGCATACTATAGACACCCTCCAGCTACGAAATTTAAAGGGATATTACACTTATATTGTTTGACTTTAAGCATTATTAAAATCACTGCTCCTGAAAAAACGACCGTTTTTAAAACTTTTTTTTGCATTGATCCATGTCCCCTGGGGCAGGACCCAGGTTCCCAAACACCTTTTATGACAATAACTTGCATATAAGCCTTTAAAATTAGCACTTTTGATTATTCATGTTCGTGTCCCATAGACTTTAACGGTGTTCGCGTGTTCGAACAAACTTTTTTCCTGTTCGCATGTTCTGGTGCGAACCGAACAGGGGGGTGTTCGGCTCATCCCTAGCGCCTGCAAAACGCCCTCGGTGTGAAAGGGGTCTTAATTAAGATCAAATTTTACTTTACTGCGAACAAATCATCTGTGACCCCCCCATGTCATATGGGAAGCTCACAGATATGTGGCTGGAGGGGACCCCATTAAGTTAGAGTTCAGTGTTAAAAATAACAGACAACATAAAATTGACTCCCTCCTAGACTGTATTAGAGTCCTGCTTTTGCAGTTACTACAGGAAACTTTACAATTTGGCCACCATGGGGACAGATCCTGACTCCCCAGCTGATATCTCTTTGATTGACAATTACCTCCACTCCTCAGGTGTCCCTATAAACCCCTCGAGAGAGAGATAATGGAAGCTCCCATTACAAAAATAGAAGTCCTCAAAACCAATAAGAAAATGGAAATGTGTAAGACATCAGCAGGTTTCCTCTGCTTTATTCTTGTACGTATTCAACCCACCTTGCACCTCACTTCGTGTGGGCATATAATGCTCTTCTAAAAGGGACTCCCTTCCCTTCAGAATCCTTATTTGCCCCAATAGCTTTGATCCCAAAAGGAGGGTAGAGATGAATCAGACTGAAAAAACTACCACCCTAAATCTTTATTAAATATGGAGCTGAAGATCTTTACAAAAACTTTTGGCTAATTGGCTGATCTCTTTTGGTCCCAAACTGGTTCATTTTGACCAAGTTGGGTTCATCCTAAACAGAGAGGCTAGATATGATACTAGTAGGGCCTTAAACCTTATCCACTTGGCCTGGTCGGGGAAGATTCCAACATTGCTGATTTCAGCGGATGCCATAAAAGCCTTCTACTGGTTCAATTGGCTTTTTATGAAATGCACACTATGATACCTGGGATTGGGGTCAATATGTGTAAATAGATCAAGACGATTTATTTGAATTCCACAACAGCAGTCCGGCAAATAAATCCCCTATCACCATTGATATTTGTGCTGGTCCTGGAGCCTTTGTTAGCTCACATTAGTGACGACCCTAATATAAAAGGTATATACGCTGGAAATGCACATCACAAAGTAACATTCTATGCCAGTGATTAGGGATGAGCTTCGAGTTCGAGTCGAACTCATGTTCGACTCGAACATTGGCTGTTCGCAAGTTCGCCGAACAGCGAACAATTTGGGGTGTTCGCGGCAAATTCGAATGCCGCGGAACACCCTTTAAAAGTCTATGGGAGAAATCAAAAGTGCTAATTTTAAAGGCTAATATGCAAGTTATTGTCATAAAAAGTGTTTGGGGACCTGGGTCCTGCCCCAGGGGACATGGATCAATGCAAAAAAAGTTTTAAAAACGGCCGTTTTTTCAGGAGCAGTGATTTTAATAATGCTTAAAGTCAAACAATAAAAGTGTAATATCCCTTTAAATTTCGTACCTGGGGGGTGTCTATAGTATGCCTGTAAAGGGGCGCATGTTTCCTGTGTTTAGAACAGTCTGACAGCAAAATGACATTTTGAAGGAAAAAACTCATTTAAAACTACCCGCGGCTATTGCATTGCCGACAATACACATAGAAGTTCATTGATAAAAACGGCATGGGAATTCCCCAAAGGGGAACCCCGAACCAAAATTAAAAAAAAAAAATGACGTGGGAGTCCCCCTAAATTCCATACCAGGCCCTTCAGGTCTGATATGAATATTAAGGGGAACCCCGGCCAAAATTTTTTTAAAAAAATGACGTGGGGTTCCCCCTAAATTCCATACCAGACCCTTCAGGTCTGGTATGGATTTTAAGGGGAACCCCGCGCCAAAAAAAAAAAACGGCGTGGGGTCCCCCCAAAAGTCCATACCAGACCCTTATCCGAGCACGCAACCTTGCAGGCCGCAGGAAAAGAGGGGGGGGGGACGAGAGTGTGGCCCCCCCTCCTGAACCGTACCAGGCCACATGCCCTCAACATTGGGAGGGTGCTTTGGGGTAGCCCCCCAAAACACCTTGTCCCCATGTTGATAAGGACAAGGGCCTCATCCCCACAACCCTGGCTGGTGGTTGTGGGTGTCTGCGGGCGGGGGGCTTATAGGAATCTGGAAGCCCCCTTTAACAAGGGGACCCCCAGATCCTGGCCCCCCCCTGTGTGAAATGGTAAGGGGGTACTTACCCCTACCATTTCACTAAAAAACTGTCAAAAATGTTAAAAATGACAAGAGACAGTTTTTGACAATTCCTTTATTTAAATGCTTCTTCTTTCTTCTATCTTCCTTCATCTTCTGGTTCTTCTGGTTCTTCCTCCGGCATTCTCGTCCAGCATCTCCTCCGCGGCGTCTTCTATCTTCTTCTCCTCGGGCCGCTCCGCACCCATGTCATGGGGGGGAGGCTCCCGCTCTTCTCTTCTTCTTTTCTTCTCTTCTTCTCTTCTTCATCTCTTGTCATTTTTAACATTTTTGACAGTTTTTTAGTGAAATGGTAGGGGTAAGTACCCCCTTACCATTTCACACAGGGGGGGGGCCGGGATCTAGGGGTCCCCTTGTTAAAGAGGGCTTCCAGATTCTGATAAGCCCCCCACCCGCAGACCCCCACAACCACCGGCCAGGGTTGTGGGGATGAGGCCCTTGTCCTCATCAACATGGGGACAAGGTGTTTTGGGGGGCTACCCCAAAGCACCCTCCCAATGTTGAGGGCTGAGGGCATGTGGCCTGGTACGGTTCAGGAGGGGGGGCCGCACTCTCGTCCCCCCCTCTTTTCCTGCGGCCTGCCAGGTTGCGTGCTCGGATAAGGGTCTGGTATGGATTTTTGGGGGGACCCCACGCCGTTTTTTTTTTTTTTGGCGCGGGGTTCCCCTTAAAATCCATACCAGACCTGAAGGGTCTGGTATGGAATTTAGGGGGAACCCCACGTCATTTTTTTAAAAATTTTGGCCGGGGTTCCCCTTAATATCCATACCAGACCTGAAGGGCCTGGTATGGAATTTAGGGGGACTCCCACGTCATTTTTTTTTTTAAAATTTTGGTTCGGGGTTCCCCTTTGGGGAATTCCCATGCCGTTTTTATCAATGAACTTCTATGTGTATTGTTGGCAATGCAATAGCCGCGGGTAGTTTTAAATGAGTTTTTTCCTTCAAAATGTCATTTTGCTGTCAGACTGTTCTAAACACAGGAAACATGTGCCCCTTTACAGGCATACTATAGACACCCCCCAGGAATGAAATTTAAAGGGATAATACACTTTTATTGTTTGACTTTAAGCATTATTAAAATCACTGCTCCTGAAAAAACGGCCGTTTTTAAAACTTTTTTTTGCATTGATCCATGTCCCCTGGGGCAGGACCCAGGTCCCCAAACACTTTTTATGACAATAACTTGCATATTAGCCTTTAAAATTAGCACTTTTGATTATTCATGTTCGTGTCCCATAGACTTTAACGGTGTTCGCGTGTTCGAACGAACTTTTTTCCTGTTCGCATGTTCTGGTGCGAACCGAAGAGGGGGGTGTTCGGCTCATCCCTACCAGTGATTTACTTTCTTTGTAACTAGTCCAAAGACCTCTATTCCCAACATACTAAAAGCCCTTAGAATGTGTGCTTCCCTCTCTAATTACAAAATTAATGTACACAAATCTGAAGCTTTAAACATAAATTTGCCTTCTGTCACTTTATGGGGTTGATTTACTAAACGCAACTAGAGTGTGCACTTCCGCTCCAGAGCCCAGTAAATGGGGGAAGCTCTCCTGACTTCCATCATCCAATCATGTTCAAGTAAAAATGTATTTTTTTTTTTTTACCTTGTGTGTAATTTGGGTGTTTTTTTGTAAAGTGAAGCTTTACCTCATTTACTAAGCTCTGGAGCAACTGCACTTGCAGAGTGCAATTGCACTTGCAAACATGCACAATCTATTTACCTTTAGTAAATGAAACCCCTATGTAACATACAACAACATTTTTGTTTCCCCTGGGCTCTGTGCGTTTACCTTAATCTGGCACTGTCCGAGATCAAGGAAAACTTCCTACCTTGACTTGTGTCTACTAGACGTGATCTTAAATGCTGGCACCAGGAATCTTTCTCATGGCTCGGCAGGAATGGTATCTTAAAGATGACTGTCTTGCTGAGATTATTATATCTTTCTCAAATGCTACCAATAGCCATCCTACACTGTTTTCTTAGTTCGGTCAGAGCAGAGTTTTTGAACTTCCTCTGGGACTTTAAACCCAAAAGACTATCTCATTGTCTCTTAAGCTTTTTGAAGAAGCAGGGTGGTATAGGGTTCCCTGACCCATTTAAATATTACTAAGCGGTCCACTTAGCGAGAACCTTGGACTTGATCAAACATGTCTCGGAAAAAGAATGGGTTGGGGTGGAACAGACCATGTAACCGTTTCCACTTCAAACACTGCCATGACAGACATCTGCTATGTCTGCATCCCTTAAATCCCAACCTTTGATAGGTTCCACTTTGTCTGTCTTAGCCAAAATGGGTTGTATCACCATGGCCCCTATTGCTTCTTCCCCTATCTCACCTGTCATTGGAGCACGGGTTCCTCCCTTTTCTGTTAGAAATATGGTTTAATTAGTTTATTTCGACCAATCAGTACAGAATCTGGGACTTCATTCATCAGGACAGTTGGCGCACAATTGAATAAATTAAGGAAGTGCTGTTGCTTCCCCTTGATTATGCAGGTATGAAGATTAGACATTTTCTATTCTATTTCTATTCTAAACAAGATCTAGCCTTCAGTATCTCCCACTTGTTGATACCGTCAACAAACCAATGGTTCATTGCTATACATATTCTGGATGTGCCTCTGTATCTGCCCTTTCTGGGGCTCAATCCAAAACCTGATCTTTAAACTGACAGATATTTCACTGACGGATAAGCCAGAGATGTGTCTGCTCCATCTCACTCCACCTTTGAGGCATAGATATAAGAAGTCTCTCTTGATCCATCTTCTAAATGCCACTAATGCCACTAAACTATGTATACTGAAAAAGGAGAAATGTCCAGAACCCCTTACAGTTGGTCAGTAGATAGCTGTGGTGAATTGCATTACTGTGATGGAACAATTAACAGCAGTATTAAAACGAAGAGAGGGTCAGTTCACTTAAACTTTGATGAACAGATGTAACTTTGCATGTGTTCCTCCCTCCCATTTCCCTGCTCAATCTCTACCCCCCCCCCCCATTTTTTTCTTTCTTTTCTCTTTTCTCCTTCCCCCTCATTGTTTATTTTTCTAATAGCTGATGATATCTAGATTTTCCTTCCTATAACCTTTCTTCTGACCTTTCTTGCTCATTACCCCTCTGTTTTTAGTGGTGACATACCACTATATTGAAAAAGAAAAACCAGTACACTGGCTCTTGGGCTAGTTTATTGTTATGCTTATGCTTACTATACACTTTTGTTGCAGCTGCAAATCATGTTGGACATTGAGGTATATCAAAGGTCACACTCTTTGGCTCCCATGTTATGCTTGCCCTCCATCTGTCCCCCCGTGGGTCTTTGCTGGTTCCATCCCTTCAGCTCCGGGATAGACACACCTTGCCGCCACCTGTTGCTTTAATGGCTTTTGAGACATTGTCTCAGTCCATATGTGAGTATGGGATCTCTTTGTGTAAGGTCCCCTAGATTTGTTGTACGGTATTTATTTTTATGTTATATATTTTTCGTTGACATTTTTCTTTTGTAGATACACTGCATTTACATCTACTCCTGAAGAAGCGAGCAGCGACTCGTGAAACGGGTCGAGTTATATAATGCACGTTTATTATTGTACATCAACATTTCTAAATATATAGGTATGTGGCCGCTTGGTAATATTGTGTTTTATCACTGCCAAGTGGTTTGGCACCTTTGTTCATGCATTTCATATACGATGAATGTTATACAATTTTAATAAATTTATAAACCATGTTTACTTTGTATGCTCTCATTGACCTTTTTGTACTCACCTCATTTAAAGTCCCACAGGCCTAATTCTTCTTTGTTGCATTTAATTTAGGGATAGAGGTGTGTCACTGGCAACACCAGACCATTTTCTTTTGTATTTATTGTTATATATATTGCATCGCCTTACAGAGTTCTGAAGTACTTGAGAAATATTAGGGCACTTTCACACTCACAGTGCCTGGGCGCCGGCGGTAAAGCGCCGCTATTTGTAGCTGCGCTTTACCCTCGTTTAATGTTGCTTTTCAGCCGCTAGCTGGGTGCTTTTAATCCCCCGCTATCGGCTGAAAAAGGGTTAAAAGTTGCGACAAAGCGCCGCTGCAGTGGTGATTTCAATGGGCAGGGGCGTTTTAGGAGCGGTGTATACACCGCTCCTAAAGAGCCTCAAAGAAGCTACTAGCAGGACTTTTTTGACGTCCTGCCAGTGCACCACTCCAGTGTGATAGCACTCAGGCTTTCACATTGGAGTGACAAGAGAGGCATTTTACAGGCGCTTTGCAGGTGCTATTTTTAGTGCTATAGTGCCTTTAAAACACCTCAGTGTGAAAGTGGTCTTATAGTCATCTTGTTACTCAGGCAATTGATTGAGCATTGGCCTCATACTTTACTTTATGCCTATACCTATTTTCTTATATGTATCTCTGTAACAGTTTTGATTATGACCAGGGCAGCCATCAGAAATTTTTGGGCCCCTTACACAGCTTTATTCCTGGGCCCCCTTTCCCCCTCGAGCCTGACCACCAACATTCCCCAGGGCTTGCCCACAGGCCATCCTACTGAATCTGCACACCGGCCACCTCACCTGTACACACTCAATCCTGTATATATGTCAGCCTCCCTCACACCTGTATATATCTAAGCCTCCCCACACACCTGTATATATGTCCGCCCCCACACACACCTGTATATATGAAAGCACCCCCCCAACCACACGCCTGTATATATTGCAGCCCCACATATACACAAACCTGTAAACACACAAGGTTCTGGCCCCTCCCTGTACACAAAACTACCCCCTCCATTTCCTTCACAGCCCCTACTTGTAAAGAAGATCTTCCTACCTGGTCCCAGCTTGTTTCACAAAGCTGACATGTTGCTGGCGCAGAGAAGCACAGTACACGAGGGGTGCACATGCACATAGTAGCCAGGGGTGGCAGTAAAGAGCTTGATGTCTTAGCTCAATGCCACAGAATGCAGAATGAGCCGAGATCGTTTCTGTAATGCACAGCATGGCTCCCCTTCACCCGTCCTGCCTTCTTCTGGCCTGGGCGGGCCCCCCTTACAGTTGTGACGGCTATACTCCCCTGATGGCGGCCCTGATTATGACTCCCATATTTAGAAAACACATAGAACATTTATCATTTATTATTATTCTGCTGTTGTACGAAATAAAAGTCTTAAAATTACAAAAAAAAATCAATAGGGAAAATACATGGTTTTGTTAAACTTTTTCAAAAGAAATGCACTTTTACTGATAAAATAGGTACCACAACTCCCTGGGCACTTCAGAGAATAAACAGATTCTTTTATGCAAGTTGGGGCAGTATTTAGAGCCTATTCACACCAGGAGCACACAATATGCTCTGTATAATGCAAACCAGCCTGCGTGGACTGTGTAGGGGCGTAGTGTGCTGCATTGTTACAACAAAATGACATTTCATTCAACTCTTTGCAGTGGAATGTGCAGTGATTCAGCTTAGTGGTGTGCAATGCCCCATGCGGCATAAAAATGCAACCTGCCCTAATTTTTCAGTGTAGCGTGAACTAAAGCAGTATAATTTGAGGCAAACTGTCTTGTCTATTTGTTGAGACTGCATTAGGCAATGCTACCCAACACCACCCAATGGGGCTGGTATAAAGGAGCCATTGCTAATTCTGGTGCTTCATAGCTCTCAATATAAGCAGACACTGGCGATAGGCAAGGATGAGCAGAGCCTTTAGAAAACTACACTATAATACCAAAAGTATTGGGACACCTGCCTTTGCACGCACATGACCTTTAATGGCATCCCAGTCTTTTGGGGTTCAATATTGAGTTGGCCCACCCTTTGCAGCTATAACAGCTTCAACTCTTCTGGGAAGGCTGTCAACAAGGTTTAGGAGTGTGTCTATGGGAATGTTTGACTATTCTTCCAGAAGAGCATTTGTGAAGTCAGGCACTGATGTGGACGAGAAGGGCTGGCTCGCAGTCTCCTCTCTAATTTATTTCAAAGGTGTTCTATTGGGTTAAGGTCAGGACTCTGTGCAGGCCAGTCAAGTTCCTCCACCACCAAACTCGCTCATCCATTTCTTTAGGGACCTTGCTTTGTGCACTGGTCCAAATCATTTGGTGGAGGGGGGATCATGGTGTGGAGTTCAAATGAAGGGAACACTTAAAGTGTCAGCATACCATGACATTTTGGACAATTACATGAACCCAACTTTGTGGGAACAGTTTGAGGATGGCCCCTTCCTGTACCAACATGACTGCACACCAGTGCACAAAGCAAGGTCCATAAAGACCTCACCCCAATAGAACACCTTTGGAATGTGTTAGAGCGGAGACTGCGAGCCAGGGCTCATCGTCCAACGTCAGTGCCTGACCTCACAAATGCACTTCTGGAAGAATGGTCAAACATTCCCATAGACACACTCCTAAACCTTGTGGACAGCCTTCCCAGAAGAGTTGAAGCTGTTATATCTGCAAAGGGTGGGCCAACTTAATATTGAACCCTACGGACTAAGACTGGGATGCCATTAAAGTTCATGTGCTTGTAAAGGCAGGCATCCCAATACTTTTGGTAGTATAGTGTAGGCAGCAGCGGCCTGTCCATTAGGGGCACACGGGCGCCTCCCCCCCATCCATGCATCCGGCCCCCTGAACTACAAGTAGGGCACCAGACACATGGATTGCAATGGCAGGGTTGTGTTTTTTGAAGCACATGATTAGAGCCAGAGGCTCTATTAGGCTTCAAAAAAGGGTGGGCTCAGGGCGCAGAGCACTGCGCCTCGATCCTATCCAGTTGTGTGACAATAGTGAATGAATATTCGCTATCGCCACACTGATCCTCCTCCCGGCCAATCAAGAAGTGGATCTTGAGACCTGTCACCCAATTGGCTGAAAGGACAGGCGATCCTATTGGATGACTAGGAGAAGGAGGGAGGAGCCCCACGGCGCTAGCCCCATGAAGAAGAGGAGGAGAGGACACAGGAGCTGTTGCCCGCTGCCCGTAGGAGCCTGCAACCCACCCGTTGCCCGTAGAAGCACGCCACCCACCTGCTGCCCACCCGCAACCTAGATAGGCTAAAGACTAGTGGTTGTCCCCCCCCCCCGAAAAAACAAACCACCAGCCACCACTGAGTGTTGGTCATAAGGAATAAGAGGCAGTCCACTCACCACAGGCTTTCCAAACATGAGCTTGACATGGATGCCAAATCCTAAGTTGTCATACAGGCGATCTGACCACTCTGACCCTGTGATCCATTTAGAGCGTACAAATATAGCTTGAGGAATCCATTTATTTCCCATTCCGAATAGACTGAGGAGGGCATAGAATCTGTTTTGGGATTTTACTAGAGCCCCCCTGCCCCACAACACCCCCCATGTTGAGAGCTTGCGGACTGGTATGGTTCCGGAAGGCCAGGGGCACTCACTTGTCCCCTCCCTTTCCTGACCTGCCGGGCTGCATGCTCGGATAAGGGTCTGGTATGGATTTTGGGGGGGACCCAATATCAATTTGTAAAAAATTTTGGCGTGGCGGTGTCCCCTCCAAATCCATACTACATCGAATCTGACTACTCACATCTGATGACTCATCGGTTGTTAAGGACACAGCGGCCGGCTTCCCAGCCCACTCGTTGGCAACCAGCTATATAGAGGGAATGTAAAAAAAAAACCCTCACACAAATCGCAAAATGCAAATCGTGGAAAAATCGTGGTAACATTGTGGTAAAAACAGCACTTGCATTTTGGATGCAGAGGCACAAAAATGCATTGATGTGAACGTGTTCCATAGAAACCCATGTTAAAAAAATTAAATGCAATTCTGCAAAAAAGCATCAAAAAACGCATTTGTGTGAATCAGCCTAAGAGACATTAAAAATCCATTCTGCCATCAGTCAGGATAGATAGATAGATAGATAGATAGATAGATAGATAGATAGATAGATAGATAGATAGATAGATAGATAGATAGATAGATAGATAGATAGATAGATAGATAGATAGATAGATAGATAGATAGATAGATAGATAGATAGATAGATCAGACAACAGACAGACAGACGGATGGATTTTTTAAACTCAGTTCTTCCCATTTTGCTCCCACTGCCCAACACATTTCCAGTTCCTATGCTTGTGATATTTTATAGGGAAATGATGTAGAGAGTTTGTGGTGACTTCTTGCATTACTTCCAATCATCCCACCAATGGGATGCAGTAGTATATTCATGCGTGCTGGCTTTGTATCCTCTCTGACTGATAAAGGATCAATGCCTCCATTCGGGTTTGTGTATTTTGGGGGGTCCAATACAAGGGATGGTCAAATCAGGAGAACCAATAATTCACAAATTTTTTCTTTTGTCTTTTTATCAAATTGAACTTGAACTGCTTGAACTTCAATCACCAAACCTGGAAGTCAGCCAATTATAATTCATGATTAGCATGATTCCATGAAAACTGGAGAACTCTACCTAAATTCAGATGAATAGCAAAAATGTTTACTGTATTTTCTTTATCGTTACTAAATAAAAAAATGGAATCCATACAGCAATGCTGAAATCCATTTCTCCTTCTGTATTCTAAAAAGTTTGACCCGGTGAGCCCTTTTGTTGCTTAGAGCTCTAGTACACAAGTGACACAACCTGTCCAGACAACGTGTCTGCTTCTATATTCTGTACTTATATAGCATGGTTCTTTGTGCTGCAGTACTAAACAAAGCTGCTTGCCTTTTATTATTATGATTTAAAGCCATCAGTAGTATGCTGCACTCTAAACCACTTAAAGGTTAATAGAATGTGAACTGGAAAACACACATTTTTTTGTATTTATGGTGAAAGAACGAAACAGCATTGTATCTAGACAATGACATTATACAAGGTAACTAAACATCAATCTTACTTATCTCCTGACTAATAGCTTACCATATCTAAATTTTTCCTCACCAAGACCATCTTTTTATGCTTGCTACATTCACAGGGTCCACTTTCATTGCTCCCTAAAGAGCTTCTGTGAGGAGGTCTTACAAAGATCTATTGTCTTATTCAGCCCCCTTTGAACTAAATAATGTGGCTTATATAAGTATCCTTATATTGATTCTTTTTGATTATTGTTAAAGGTGAAAGGTTAAAGAACACCTGCTGACATCTAGTACCATTCAGTGAAATACTGAAAAGTACCAATTTAGAAGCATCTTTTGCTTGCCAGCTTTCTTCTGTTTCAACATTTTATTTTAACACGTTGTGGGAATGAACATAAAAGACTTAAGGTTAAATGTTATAATTAAAATTTAACTCAAGAGAGTATCTCGGACAGTACTGAATTGTTCTTGATTTTAACAAAAGCATTTTTGAAGGATCTGGAATGCGGTGTTTGAAGCTGGATTTGAGCAGGATCATATGGAAGGATGCTCATTTATTATTGCTTTTGCCATGTATCATGTTGTGTTGTGTTTTTGTAAATACAGCTGATTTTATTCCTTCATACATGTTTGTGGAAAATGTCATGAAAACACATGGCAACCACATCTTACATAGTAAACATGGTAAACACATCAAGTGGATCTTATTTTTATATGCTTCCTTTAGGGTGTTTTCAATGAAGGGGCAATAAAGGGATTTGCCCATGATCCCTTTTTAGTTAATGGACATAGGACATGGGGTATAAAATGAGAGCCCTAAAGAATACCTCCCAACTATCCCTCATTTGGAGGGACTGTCTCTCTTTTGAAGCCAAATCCTTCTGTAGTCCTTTCCTACTCAGTTGTCCCTCGTTTTGGACTAATGTGTAGACCAATAAATGCAATACTTAGCTACCAAAAGAATTACACTGCATTTTGAACACTTCCCCATACACCTTTGCGATATCACAGTAATTATTCTCGTGTCCGCCAGGACACTCATCACAAGACTCTGGAGATCTGTTCAAGCACCCAATGTGTTTGAGCTAGTTGCTCTTGTCCTCCCAGTTAGAGTCCACATCCTGTCCTGGGCATTCACCCAGAAATTAGGAGAGAGCATTGGCATCGCCCTTTAAGCTTCCATGGCCAATAGTGGATCTTGATCTTGAACCGTGCCAGGAGGGTTGCCCACTGCTGTTCCAATGCCCCAATATTTGCAGTTTGCAGATAGGCCAGGGGGTTGTTGTCTGTAAAAACTTCAATGTTGGCCCCAGTGAGATACTCTGCAAATTTCTCAGTGATGGCCCAAACCAGGGTGAGAAACTCAAGCTTAAAAGGTCTGTAGTTGTGAGGGTTCTTTTTAGTGGGCTATAGACTCCAGCTGGCATAAGCAATCACCCTCTCTTGGCCATCCTGCACTTGGGCCAGAACGACCACCAGGCCCTGGCGACTTCCACCCTTATACACCCAAAAGGGCTGGGTGTAGTCTGCATAGACCAGCAATGGGACAGAGGTCAGTTTCTGTTTTAGAGTTTTAAAGGCTTGTTGCATGGGGCCATGTCATTGGGTCTGGATAGAAGGTGACAATCCACTCCTTTTCTGGGTGCTGTGCCCACTTACCAACTGGGTAAGCGGGGCAGCTATTTCAGTGAACTTTGAGATGAATCACCCGTAGCAGGGCTGCTGATAGAAATCGTGGGGCCCCATATAGACTACCTGACCCCCCCCCCCAAAAAAAATAAATAAATATTAAAGCTAAAAATACAATGAAATCATTATTAGCAGAAACAAATACAACATAACTTGAATTTCTGCTAAATCTAAAAGATAAATAAAAATGAAGATGAGATGAGATCAGAGAGACAGAGAGAGAGAGAAACAAAGTCACAGAGATAACAAACACAGGAGCAGAGCTAACTTTAGAGCCAACTGGGGGGGGGGGGGAGCACAGGGATGGGAATTAGTGAGGGACGTCTGTCTCTTTCTCAGCAGATAAAACCTGGCAGCAGGGAGAGGGTTCTGCAGTTGTCATTCATCGCTAATCCCCCTCCCTGCGTGGGGGCCCCCTGTGTGCTCGGGCCCCCTACAAAAGGACCAGTGTTTCCCCCTATCAGCAGCCCTGGCCAGTAGTAGCCCTACTAGTCCTAAGAAGGAGCGCAGTTCAGTGATAGTTTTTGGAGGATGCCAGTCCTGAACAGCTTGTACCTTGGCTGGGTCTGGAAACACCCCTGGCCTCCACAATGTGCCCCAAGTACTGTATCTTTTACCTCATCATTTGGAACTTTCTGGGTTTACACTTTAGTCCATATTGTACCAACTGGGAGAACACCTGGTCCCGGTATTTTACGTGCTCTTCGAATGTCCTGGAGAAGATAATAATATTATGGAGATAAACTAATACAGTCTCGAAACTGAAGTCTCCAGAACATCTTTATTTTAGGTGCTGAAAGGAGATATTGCTTAGGCTGAAGGGCATGCAATCAAACTCAGTCCCAGGGCTGTGATAGAGGTGATCTTTTTCCGGTCCTGGTCAGGCACCGGGTCTTGCCAGTAGTCACTAGACAGATCTAAGGTGGAGAAAACTAGGTAGGGATGAGTGAACGGTTTGGCCCGAGCATAAGTTCGGGCCGACTTTCTCTGTTTGGACGGTATTTGACCATTTGTTCGGTCCCCCGAACCAACCACAATGCATTGCGCCGCTGAACAGTGCATTGCAAGCCCTGATTGGCTGAAGCAGTGAAACCTTCAGCCAATCAGGGCACAGGGCACTGTCAGAGTCATGATTGGACACTGTCATCATGACTTTATCCAATCATGGCTCATTCCCGCCCCACAGTAAAAGTATTCTTTTAATGGCAGCCATTTTCAGTGTAATTTTGGCGTGAAGAGAGATAGAACAGGGCTCTGTTCAGTGCTATTAGTTAGTTAGTGGCTATACAGTGCTATTTTGCTTCAATTGTCAGTGTAGAATATTAGTTTAGTGTCAGTCTAGGAATAGTGTGAGTGTAGTGAGGAGGACCATCATTCAGCTTAGCATAGTGTGCAGCTAGAGTAGGGACAGCTCAGATAGTTTCACTGTAGTGTAGTGAGACTGTGTCATTCATACATACATTAGTGTAGAGTAGAGACAGCTCAGATAATTTCAGTGTAGTGTAGTGAGACCATGTCAGTAATCGTTACATTAGTGTATAGCTAGAGTAGGGATAGTTCAGAAAGCGTCAGTGTAGTGACGGTTAAATGCGTCTATTTGATTGCGTTACTGCCAGTTTAACGCCATTTACTTCTGTGTTCGTTACTGCCAGTTTAATGCCATATAGTTCTGTCTGTGTTACTGCCAGTTTAACGCCATATAGTTCTGTGTGCGTTACTGCCAGTTTAACGCCATATAGTTCTGTGTGCGTTACTGCCAGTTTAATGCCATATAGTTTTGTGCGTTACTGCCAGTTTAACGCCATATAGTTTTGTGCATTACTGCCAGTTTAAACCATTTACTTTTGTGTGCGTTACTGCCAGTTTAATGCTATATAGTTCTGTGCGCGTTACTGCCAGTTTAATGCCATATAGTTTTGTTCGTTACTGCCAGTTTAACGCCATTTACTTCTGTGTGTGTTACTGCCAGTTTAACGCCATATAGTTCTGTGTGCGTTACTGTCAGTTTAACGCCATATAGTTCTGTGTGCGTTACTGCCAGTTTAATGCCATATAGTTTTGTGTGTTACTGCCAATTTAACGCCATATAGTTCTGTGCATCACTGTATATTTGGAGCATTATATTGCAGTATATTATAGTGTATCCGTGGAGTGTGTCTGTGTAGTGTGGGTACTCAAATTAAAGTGCACCAAACACCTCTTTACATAATTAAAGTGAATCTACATATAGATATCAACTTCTTCTTTACATTTGCTTATATGCACCGCCCCCTCCCTCCCAATAATGTCTGGGAGGACAACAAGGAGAGGCAGGCGTTCCCTTGGCACTGTAAGGGGGCCAGCAACAAATGTGTCCACAGGCAAAGGTGGACGTGGTGGTCAGTCCTTAGGCAGGGCATCATTTCCTCTGTTTAGTGAGTTTGCCCGTGCTATCCAGCCACAGCATGCAGAGGAGGGGGTGGACTGGCTTGCTAAACCTTACTCATCCTCCTCAACCTCTGTCATGCAAGCAGAGACAAGTGTGTAGTCCCCTGCAGTTGCCAGAGTGGATAAACCTGCCTCCTTGTCCACATCTATTCCTGCCATAGCCCCAAAATCAGCCATTGATGAGTCAGCTGAGTTATTTGACCACAGCATCAGCCACTTGCTCCTTGGTGATGCCCAGCCATTACTGGATTCAGATGTTGGTTCTGAGATTGAGGATGACATGAATGTGAGCCTAGAGAGAGGGAGGAACACTGGTAGACAAATTGGCATTCATGTTCCCAAAGCCGCAGCATATTGCCAAGTTGTCTCCAGTGGTAATGATGAAAATGGAGGAGATGGAGATGATGATGATGATGATGAGGTCACTGATGCGACTTGGGTGCCATATAGAGCAGAGGAGGAAACTGAAGGTGAGGCGGCACAACCCCAAGGAGGCCGACATCAAGAAAGAGTAGAGAGCAGCCACCCTATTCTATCACAGTCTGCAGCTGTCATCTCCCAACCCACTCCCCAAAGCTGAGCTGTTTGGGCCTTTTTCAGCACATTTGCAGCAGATCGCACTGTTGTTATCTGCAAACTGTGTCTCAGGTACATCAAACGTGGCAAAAACACCTACTATTTGGGTACCACATGCTTAACAAAGCATTTAACGTCCAACCACTCAGCACGTTGGCAAGAGCACCTAAAAGCCACAGAAAAGGGGCACAAATCTGCCCCCCCTCCTCCTTAACCACTTCAGTCTGCCCTTGCTATACCGAGTCATTACATCTCAGCAGCCTCCACTGACAGGGATGATGGTATAGCACAGGGTGTCCCAGGTCCTAGCAGCGCATCTGCCAGCAGCACACCACCAGCTGTAGACTGTAGCCAGCAAATTTCTCTGCCCCATCTGCTGCAGCGGAAAAAAAAATACAGTCCCTGCCACCCACATGCCCAGCGTCTAAATGCAAGCTTGTCAAAGCTGTTGGCTCTCCAACTTCTGCCTTTCAGCCTGGTGGATTCTGGCCCCTTCCGTGAATTCGCACAATGTGCTGTACCACAATGGCAGGTTCCCAGTTACTACAACTTTTCACGTAAGGCTGTTCCATCTCTCTACCGTCCCTTGGAAGGGAATGTTCTGGTATCATTGGGCAAGGCAGTGAGCCGTAAAATCCACCTTACTGCTGACCTGTGGTCAGGGACGATATATTTCGTTAACAGCACACTGGGTAACGCTGCTTGCAACTCGAAAGGATGCAGGACGGGACTCGGTGCCTCAGCTTGTTGTGCCCTCACGTCTCCATACAGCTGGTGGTGATGATGCCAGACCTGTGAGCTCTACCCCCTCCTCCTCCTACCGCCACCTCCATGCCCTCCTCTGCAGAATTGTCCCAATGAACATAAGGTACCCCCTAAGTATTCAAAGGGCTATTTTCAGAGTCAGGCTAAAAGGTGCCATGCAGTGCTTCAGCTGGTGTGTTTAGGGAACAGGAACCACACCGGAGCAGAGATTCTTGCAGCTCTGCAGGGACAGGCCCAGAGGTGGTTCACACCATGCCAGCTGGAGCCAGGAATGGTGGTGTGCGATAATGGCTTAAACCTCCTGTCCACCCTTAGACAGGGAAAGTTGTGCCTGGCACATGTCCTCAATTTGGTGGTGCAGCATTTCCTAAATACGTACCCAGGGTTGCAACATGTGCTAAAGCTGGCCAGAAGAGTCTGTAGCCATTTCAGGTGGTCATACACAGCCAGTGCTCGGTTGGCTGAAGTTCAGTGGGAAATCCACCTGCCCATAAACCGCCTGATTTGTGACATGCCCACCAGGTGGAACTTGACTTTATCATCGATGCAGTGGCTATACATGCAGCAGATGGCCATCAATGAGTATCTGTGCGAATACGGCACATCAACAGGCTCAGGCCGCCTCAGCTTTTTTTCCCATGCCAATGGCTTATCATTAAGGATGCATGCACTGTATTGTCACCATTTGAGGAGGCCACAAAGATGGTGAGCGATGACAGTGCATGCATCAGTGACACAATCCCTGTTGTGTTCCTGCTGGAGCAGACTCTGCATGGCATTATGGACAGGCCCACTTTATCCAGACACCGTCATTCCTATGTCACAGAACACACAGGAGGAGAAAGGGGAGGAGGATGAGGAGGAGGATTCTGGCACTTTTATAGGCTTTGAAGAAGAGGAAGAAATGCGTCAATCTGTAAGCAATGGCTTTCCAACCCCAGGACCCTTTTGAGTAGTACATGGCTGGGAGGAGGAAGTTTCAGGTGCTGTCACCCTGAGTGACCCCGAGGAATCTGCTTCTCCTCGGCAAATTTGAGGCGCATGGGCAACCTCATGCTTCAAAGCCTGCGAAAGGACCCAAGAATACGTGGCATAAAACAGAAGGATGATTACTGGTTGCCAACCCTCCTTGACCACCGTTATAATGGGAAGGTCTCAGAACTCCTCCCATCCCCACAGAGAGTGCAGAAGATAAAATCTCTCATGGTAAAGAGGATTTTACTGAACATTTTCCCTGACTCCAGTAGGTTACAGTGTCGTGGAAAATGTCGTTTTTAGTCTTCTGTTGGTCAAGAGAGGAGCGTTGGAGAAGGCGTCTGCCTAAGTAAGGCATTTCAGAATTTTTTTAGTCCTCACCGCCCAGGGCTGTCAGCTTCCACATCCCATTGGCAGCGTCTGCATCACATGGTGGACGATTACCTCGGGGCCAAAACAGAGATGGAGAGCTTTCCAGCTGATGATCCACTGACTTACTGGGTCATGAGAATAGACCACTGGCCAGAACTTTCCCAGTATGCTATTGAGTTCTTGGGCTGCCCTGCATCCAGCGTGCTTTCAGAATGGGCATTCAGTGCTGCAGTAGGTTACGTTACTGATCATAGAACGCGTCTGTCCACAGACTCTGTGGACCGCTTACTTTTATAAAAATGGATCAGTCCTGGATTACCAGCTATGAAGCCCCTGATGCTGATTAAGTCTTTTTAGCTTTGAGGGTGTTCAATCATTTCATCTGGAAGAATGTTTTTGGTATAAGGTTTCATGGGCACAATTAACACCCAAAGACCAATTTTTCAGTACCTGTTTGACAGGTGCATATCATTATAACAGAACAGTGTAAAATTCGGCCTATAGTACACCACTCAGCGCCACAGAATCTCTAACCACATTAATCTAGATCCTTCAGTAGATAAAAGGACATACAAAGAGCTATCTACCTGACCCTCTGAAATAAAAATATAAAAACCAAGGGTAAGGAGAAAAAGAAAAGCAGCTGTTTAAAAAAGCAAATAAATATAAATAAACAGTATATAGGACATACATATGATATTAGATGGTCATATACTAAAACAGCGCTAAGTTGAACATAAACAGAAGTGTGGCCAACTACACACATGAAAAGTCCATTAGACTAGTGCAGTATCAGTTGTGATTCAGAGAGTGTTCGAGTAGATCCTAGAACATGTCACAGCGTGCACCTTCCACCGAACATTCCAACTCCACCATATGTGAACACACTCCCCTTCGGGGGTCAAACTCACCAGAACTTTGAAAAATCAAAGCATCCAATTAAGAGATAATCTGGACCACCTCAATACAGCACTTCTCTGGGCAATAGGGAGATGCAGGGGAGCCCCTGCATCTCCCATCTCCCCTGCACTAGTCTAATGGACTTTTCATGTGTGTAGTTGGCCACACTTCTGTTTATGTTCAACTTAGCGCTGTTTTAGTATATGACCATCTAATATCATATGTATGTCCTATATACTGTTTTTTTATATTTAGGTGCATATCATTGCAATTTTTTTTTTGCTTCATCAAGAGCACCTCTATAGGGTTACGGTGAGAAGGTGCCCCGACACCCAAAGAGTAATTTTTCTGCACCTGTTTGACAGGTGCATACCATTGCAGTTTTTTTACAACAAGGCCAATTCTTGCTTTCATCAAGAATACCTCTATAGGGTTGCGGTGGGAAGGCGCCACTGACACCCAAAGACCAATTTTTACCCACCCGTTACTATACAAAGTCAAAGTGACACCAGAATGTATCCAACAAATCTCTAATCTTGTTCCCAGTGTACTACATTGTTGCCTCATCATACACACTGGCTCCCCAGCTGTTGCTGGGCAAAATAAAGGCAGCTTGCAGGGAAAATGTCATTATTTTTGGCTTTATAATGGCAATTATTGCTGCAGCAGATGCTAAACATGGTACAGATCTGCCACTTTACAGGGATACTAAGGGGACCCCCCCCCAGGCACTATATTGAAATGAATTTTTCATTTTTAGGCTTTCACTTTAAAAATCAAAAAATCACTGCTCATTTAAAAATGACATTTTTCACAAACTTTTTTTTTAATGATACATGCCCCCCAGGGCAGGACCTGGACCCCTATAACCATTGTATGTCCAATTACTTCATATAAGTCTTCAAAATGGGCACTTTTGATTTTTGACGTTCGGTCCCATTGTCTCATGGGGTTCGTTATTCGGGTCCAAACTTTTGCGGTGATCGAAAGTTCTGGTGCAAACCGAACAGGGGTCCGTTCGGCCCATCCTTAGTCCTAGGGTCATTAGGGATTCTTCAACCAGAGGCAGTAAGTAGGCATCTCTGTGGGTGTAAACTGCCATCCTTTTTCACCACGATGACAAGGGCGTGCAAAGGACTGTCACTTTTCCGGATCACTCCATCCTTTAGCATATTGCAGGGCAAATCCTTGACCTCTTTGCTCAGTGCTGAGGGAATGTGATGGGAATGTGATGGTACCGTTCCTGGATGGGCGGTGTGTCCCCTGTGTGGATTGGGTGGTGTTTGAAGGGAATGTCCAGCTGTTCCAGTTATGATGATTGTATCTCGTCTCAGGGTGCCATAGCTGCCTGTAAAGGGGCACCTACAGCTTCAACTCCTGGTTGGGCTTTGGAAAAGCAGTGACAAGGTACCGTGTAGAGATCAGCCAAGGTAGTGAGCCTGGGCAGCAAGATTTGTGTTATACCCTCTTCCCTGGTGCACCTTTGACAAGCTCAGATGGTTTCACTGTAGTGTAGTGAGACTGTGTCATTCATACATACATTAGTGTAGAGTAGGGACAGCTCAGATAATTTCAGTGTAGTGTAGTGAGACCATGTCAGTAATCGTTACATTAGTGTATAGCTAGAGTAGGGATAGTTCAGAAAGCGTCAGTGTAGTGACGGTATAACACGTCTATTTGATTGCGTTACTGCCAGTTTAACGCCATTTACTTCTGTGTTCGTTACTGCCAGTTTAATGCCATATAGTTCTGTCTGTGTTACTGCCAGTTTAACGCCATATAGTTCTGTGTGCGTTACTGCCAGTTTAATGCCATATAGTTTTGTGTGCGTTACTGCCAGTTTATTGGCATATAGTTCTGTGTGCGTTACTGCCAGTTTAATGCCATATAGTTTTGTGCATTACTGCCAGTTTAAACCATTTACTTTTGTGTGCGTTACTGCCAGTTTAATGCTATATAGTTCTGTGCGCGTTACTGCCAGTTTAATGCCATATAGTTTTGTTTGTTACTGCCAGTTTAACGCCATTTACTTCTGTGTGTGTTACTGCCAGTTTAACGCCATATAGTTCTGTGTGCGTTACTGTCAGTTTAACGCCATATAGTTCTGTGTGCGTTACTGCCAGTTTAATGCCATATAGTTTTTTGCGTTACTGCCAGTTTAACGCCATATAGTTCTGTGCGTCACTGTATATTTGGCTCATTATATTGCAGTATATTATAGTGTATCCGTGAAGTGTGTCTGTGTAGTGTGGGTACTCAAATTAGCATATTGCAGGGCCCACCAGCCACTCCCCTGACATCATGGGGTCCTTGTGAGGTTCCACTATAACAGTGGCCCCTTGCAACTTCTTGTGGGCCCCAACAGGGAGTGACCAGACCACCTCTTGAAGAGGTGCCGAGAGTAATTTTATATTGTGGGGTGTGCAGACCACCCCACTTGCTCTGGTTGCTTCTTGGCTGCCCTACGCTCCCGGCTTGAATTTTCATGTTTAGCCAACAGGTGGAGTAAGTCCAGGTCTTTCAAAATGTTCATGCCCAACACTTACTATGAGGCTTCAGTTGTCGGTTGCTTCTTCTGCACCCGCCTTCACAGCAAAGCGTGACCAGAGCGGCTTTAGAAAAGGTATGTATAGTGATTCCTTCTTTACAGGGCTAGATACCTTATTCTTAGATCGTGGATGCCTGTAGATGTAGAGATTTTAGTGTTAGGGTGGACTTCCCTTTTAAAGTCCAACTCCAGGATCATTTGATTTGATTTTTTAATAGTCCCCCAACAGCATCAGAATATGTAAAAGCAGCTCTTCCTGTAATGCTCACCTCTTCTTTGGCACTGTTCCTGCAGGAAATCCTTTCCACCACTAGATGTCCTCAGAGTTCCGGGTTAAAAGACCCCCAGTCCCATTCAACCCAGAATACTGAAGACATCCAGATAGTGCAGGGCTGCGAGCGTCATGAACCCTGCACTCTGCTTTCACAGTCTAATGCCCAGTACACACGGTCGGATTTTCCGATGGAAAATGTCCGATCGGAGTGTGTTGTCGGAAATTCCGACCGTGTGTGGGCTCCATCGGACATTTTCCATCGGATTTTCGGACACACAAAGTTGGAGAGCAGGAGATAAAATTTTCCGACAACTGTTCCGATCGTGTGTACACAAATACGACAGACAAAGTGCCACGCATGCTCAGAATAAATAAATAGATGAAAGCTATTGGCCACTGCCCCATTTATAGTCCCGACGTATGTGTTTTACGTCACCGCGTTCAGAACGATAGGATTTTCCGACAACTTTGTGTGACCGTGTGTATGCAAGACAAGTTTAAGCCAACATCCGTCGGAAAAAATCCTAGGATTTTGTTGTCGGAATGTCCGAACAAAGTCCGACCGTGTGTACGGGGCATAACAATGGAGAGAGAGCTGCTGACCTCATAATGTCAGTGTTGTTCTCTGCCTAATCGATGATCCCCCAGCAGCAGAGAAGAGGCAAATAGGAAGAGGACCCAGCATCTACTGTAACCAAACTGAAAACACCGGAAAAAGATAAGTATAAAAAATTTTTTAAGTATACTTGGGAAGAAGATGGATGACTGGGGGCCGGGGGAGTTTTGCCTAGTAAATATTAATTTGAACAGTGAAAGGCTTTACCAGTGGTTCAGCTATTAAACATATTGGAATAATTATGTTACAGCCGTTGTATTCGTACAAATTACCTTCTTAAAATATTGAAAGAATAATATGATTTACAAGAGATTATCTCAAGTCAGATTTGTATATGATCCTGTAATAGGGAATTATGGGAAACATTGTTGGTGGCTTCAGGAGTATTACAGAAAAATTGCAACTTATCGAGGGGTCTTGTGAAACATAAGGCTTAAAAGAAACAGTTTTAGATTGTGCGTACGACATATAAAGGACCCATGGTGTTTAGAACTACATTGTTTGACACTCAAATAATCACATAATAATGTAAGCATGTCTTGCTGTCACATTTTAAGCCTTTTGTAGATGCAGTTAACTGAGATCTTTCATCCGTCTCTACAAATAGCCCAATTATTTGACACTGGACCAAGGCAGTCACCACATAAAAAAAGAAATTGGATATCTTTGTGAAATACTGCTGCATTTCACACTGCAGTGATTTCTTTAGTATGTAAAAAGAAAAAATCTGAAACGCGTAGTCAAATGGAAATAACATGACTAGTGCCTGAATCTCTTCAATCTCCTGGCTTCAATTTTTTCTTGTGACAATTTACGGCTTCTTTTAATGCTTTGGCAGTCTGCAGTACTAAGCATCTAGTCCCTTCCCTGCTGGGGCACATCCGAAAAGAACTCCATCAAATAATTATCTTTCCTTTTTATTTATTCTCTGTCTTTTCACTTGATCTGCATCACCATAAAAAAAAAATATTCCAGTCACTTCCTCTTAACGCACAGCCTACTGTGATAGTAAAGTGTATTTATACACAGCATTTAATCCTCTCTGTGCCTTTCAATCAGGATGATTCGTTCATCGAAAAAAAAAACCTTTGATTCTGTGTCCTCCTTGAAGCATGTTATGCTTGTAAATGCTTCTCCCTGTTAGAGTATTATTAGAGTTATTTGTACCTAAGGAATATTAAACACTTTATATACAAATCATCTGTAGGAATGTAGCTTTCTGATAATGGTACTGCATATTTATATGGATTGCTTTATCTATCTATCTATCTATCTATCTATCTATCTATCTATCTATCTATCTATCTATCTATCTATCTATCTATCTATCTATCTATCTATCTATCTATCTATCTATCTATCTATCTATCTATCTATCTATCTATCTATCTATCTATCGATCTATCTATCTATCTCTCCTTTTATCTATCTATCTATCTATCTATCTATCTATCTATCTATCTATCTATCTATCTATCTATCTATCTATCTATCTATCTATCTATCTATCTATCTATCTATCTATCTATCTATCTATCTATCTATCTATCTATCTATCTATCTATCTATCTATCTATCTATCTATCTATCTATCTATCTATCTATCTATCTATCTATCTATCTATCTATCTATCTATCTCTCCTTTTATCTATCTATCTATCTATCTATCTATCTATCTATCTATCTATCTATCTATCTATCTATCTATCTATCTATCTATCTATCTATCTATCTATCTATCTATCTATCTATCTATCTATCTATCTATCTATCTATCTATCTATCTATCTATCTATCTATCTATCTATCTATCTATCTATCTATCTATCTATCTATCTATCTATGGGTCTGTCTGTCTGTCTGTCTATCTCTCTATCTGTCTATCCATCCTTTAATCCTTCTGTCTATCTATCTATCCCGCACTCTTTGTATATATGTATGTATGTATCTATCTAGACGGATCGTAATATAGCCAATTTAGCAGGAACCGGGCAAATTTCGATTAACCCTTTCGCTGCCAGGTCCATACGTCGTAGCCCCCCACCCGTGCACCTGCCCTGGGCTCCGCTTACCTATCTGCAAGCCTGGGACTGACAGGTGGAGGGGAACACGTCTGTTCCTCTCCCCTTCTCGCTGCGACCAAGAACGCGACGTCTATGATGTCACTTCTGGGTCGGCCTCTTAGTGTCCTCGGCTAGCTCAGCCAGGAAAGCAATGTTTTGGAATGTAATATTCATTGCAAAACATTCAGTGGAGCCCAGAGGAGAGACATGCAAAGTTTGTTTGTTTTTTGTGCAAAAATAAATAAAGTTTCACCCAAGCACATAAAATCACTCCCCCAAAAAATTTTAAAGCCCCCCCCCCAATATACGCATGTATTAACATAAACGCATGTGTCGGGGGCTCCTACGTGAAAAGGTCGATAGAGATACACATGTTACATATCGCTGCTCATGCCGGAGTGAGAGCAATAATTCTAGTATCAGAACTTCCATAGCACTAAACTGATGACCTATAGAGGGCTTTTGATGTGTTGCCTATAGAATATACTGAAGTTTGTTGCCATTTCACAAGCGCAAGCAAATTTAAGGTTTGACGTGTTGGGTATCTAGTCACTCAGTGCAACCTCGTCTTTTATATTTTACCAAACATTTGGGTAGTTTATTGCGTTTGTTTGCCCTAAAATTCACTTTAGTGTGTTTTTTTACAAAAATATGGCATTTCCTAGACCTTTGTGGTAATATCAAGTGACATAAAAACGTGAAACTACCACTATTTTATTCTATAGGGTGTCTGCTTTCAGAAACTTCAAACGACTGCAGTGCTGATCTGTGTGTTCTGACAGCGCCGGAGTGCCTGCTGTCCGAATAAAATATCACAGCAGGGAGGATTCCTCCCTCCACCCTGCTTGTGTGTACTGGGAAAGCCATTTGTTTTTCCTTCTATCAGTCTGCTGGCTGCTTGAAAAAAATCTGATCCATCTATAGCCAGTCTGTGTTTCTCATTTTATGTTTCTATCCATTACGGGGGGGGGGCGTCGGCGCAGGGTTTTTTTGGCTGGGCGGTGTGGTTGTGTGGCAGGGGGTAAGCTCACTTGCTGGTTGCTGCCTGGCTTACCAGTGCCCATCAATGCTGACCACTAAACTCACCTGCATGCCACACTGACCTACCTACCTGACATACACTGACCTACCTACCTACCTGACATACACTGATCTACCTACCTGACACGCACTGACCTACCTGACATACACGCACTGACCTACCTACCTGACACGCACTGACCTACCTGACATACATACACTGACCTACCTACCTGACATACACTGACCTACCTGACATACATACACTGACATACACTGACCTACCTACCTGACATACATAAACTGACTGACCTACCTAACATACACTGACCAACCTACCTGACATACACTGACCTACCTACACTGACGGTAGTGATACACACTGACCTACCTGACCAGGAGACTTCATGTGTCCTGCAACAGCAGCTCAGCCATGGTGTGCGGTGTGCGCCCATCTTCACAGCAGGCAGCCGGAGGAGAGGATAGGAGAGCTGAGCGGGGATCTCACGCGGCTGAATTGTAATTCCTGCCTTCTGGAGCCTGCAGAGCCTATGATGGACGTCATACATCCCGTGGTCCCACCATTGGACCAGTGGAACGTCCATCAGAGCTGCAGGCTCCAGAAGGCGGGACCTGCTATGTGACTCGGCGGCACTCAGGATAAGATCGGTCCCCGCTCTGCGGCGCTCGGGGCTATAAATAGAACGGTACCCACTCGAGACTCAGGGCTTTTTGGGGACCCACTCGGGGCTTCAGCCCCGGTGAGAACCCCCCCCTGTCAATGCCATTGTATGCCAATTGTGGCACCGGAGGGGGAGAGGAGACAAATGAGCGGAAGTTCCACTTTTGGGTGGAAGTCTGCTTTAACCCTCTAACAGCTATAGTACATCTGCAGGACAGCTTGTTTTGTTGAAAAACAACAGACTTGCTGGCCAGATCACCAGGTAAAAATAAAAGAAAGAAAGCCTAAAAAGAAAAATTAATGCAGCCACATCTAAGAATTGGTAAGCTGAAATGCAATAAATGTTTGATTCTTGGGTATAATACTGCAGGAATGCAGGCATGGAGCCTGCCTTTGTAATCTATTAATCTATAGCGCACTCTGCAGAACTTCATAAACATACTGCCCTGATTGAAGCAAGATTGTGTTTGCAAATATGATTGTCCTTTAAAAACTACGAGCTGCCACTAAGAAATCTAGTTGGGTCTGTCTGTCTGTAGCCAGGTACTGAGCTATAGCAATGGAGAAGGAGACATTGGGGTTGATTTACTAAACCTGCAGACTGCAAAATCTGGTGCAGCTGTGCATAGAAACCATTCAGATTTGAGGTTTTGTTCGTCAAAGCTTAATTAAAAAAGCTGAAGTTAGAATCGGATTGGTTTCTACTGTATGTAGAGCTGCACAAGATTTTGCACTCTCCAGTTTTAGTAAGTAAACCCTATTGCCTTTTATCCTTCTCTCCCTCTGCCCATAGACTTCTATTCAGATCACTGAAAGCGCTAGGAGTTGTAGTTTGGGACAGCAGCAGTGATGGACTGATAACTCATGGGGCCCCCAGGCAATAGGAGATTATGGGGCCCCCAGGCAATCAGAGATTATGTGGCCACACAGTATAAACACACACAGTATACAATCACACAGTATACACATACATGTACACACAGTATACACAGACAGATGTAAAAAAAACACAGATTTATACATACTGTGCCTGGTTTTACTGAGGCTGGCAACCCTGATGGGGTACCCTAGTGGCCCAGGGCCCTCGGGCAGTGCCCGAGTGGCTCAATGGTCAGTCCACCCCTGGACAGCAGCCATATAATGGCTACATGATAATGGTTACACTACAGATCCCAATATATGCATATGAGTGGAGAGAGGATTTTTGTTAAACTGCCCAGGAAAGTTCTTCCTCTTAGCACTGAGGGAGTCAAAGGGAGAACACCTCTGTCTGGACCCTACCAAAGGAGATCCAAGCCTAAGACTGGGAGTAAGGAGACCTGGGGGCAGTGCAGCACTGACCACATCACAGCACCCACACCGCTGCAGCAGGGAGACTGGCGCGTTCACTCACTCTCTGTTTTCCACCGCTAATTATTGAAGGCTTTCACGGAGAGACCCCTTCTAGAGCAAGAGGTCACTGCAGCATCCGGAGGACTGGTGAGAGGGCTATTCGCCCATAGCTGATACTGCTAGCAGGAACTTATCTGCTGAGAGCAGGACACTAAATGTTCCCTATCCATACCGTATCTATATTGCACTCTATGCTGCCCTTATTCCAAACCTAGATTGCACCTATACCACATTATACTGAACCATTACCACGTCTACCTTGCACCTGTGTCGGGACTATACCATACCTATACTGTATCTATACTGCATGCAGGTTAGCTGGGACTGTTGTTAAGTGCAAAGATGCTCTTAAAGGGCCCCAATGATAGCCGACAGAAGAACATCTCAAAGGACTGCCACTCTTGTAATAATTATTCTGCAAGCCCCCTTTGTTCTTCTGCCCCCTCCACTGCTATTCTCCTTTTCTTTTGAAGGGTACATACCCAAAGAAAGAAAGCAAAGAAGAAAACTGACCACATTGGGATGGATGTGCTTCCATGCCTTGGTATTAGCAGTTTAAAATAGAAAAGCAGGGGGTCTGGCAGGATCACAAAAAGGAAGCAATACAAGGAGAACAGGATACATTTTTACTACAAGTACATGATAACACAGACACATATCTGAAATATGAAATGTTTGAGTAACATACACTTGAAGGGCAAGTGATACAAAAGAGCGTGTGGGCAGTTGTTTGATAAAGTAAAATTCAGTTGTTAGCTACAGGCAGAATAGGCTTGAAGGATAGACTTGCCTGAAAAGGGGAGTTTTCAGGGAACGCCTACAGGCATACAGAGTAGAAGATGGTCATTAAGGTTGGGGAAGAAAGTTCCAGAGAATGGGAGAGGCTCTGGAGAAGTCCTCGTGGCGAGCATGGGAGGAGGGGATGAGTGAGCTATAGAACAGGAGGTTTTGGGAGGAGAAAAAGGGGCATTTTTGTTTGAGATGAAGTTGTTGCTGTAGCTGGGCCAAAGTTGTTTATGGCTTTGTAAGTTTTCCTTAAGGTGGATGTAAACCCTCTCCTATACCCAGTGAAGTGAACAGCCTCAGATGAAACACAGATATGAAACTAATATCCCTACATAAGTTTTACTTGTTTATCTGCTGTCTTCAGCTTTTTACATTCTTTAGAAAGCACACATCATGTTACAAATGTTTCTTCCTGTTTTAGCAATGGGTGTGGAGTCTGGGCTTACACTGTGATTAGAGGAAAGGCACACCCCCCACTCCACATAGGCAGAGGAATGAAGGAACTTGCAGAGCTGTGCTGTGAAAAGACCAGCTCTCTGTTTATTTGTCTCTAAGTTCACTCCCAACACAAATTTCTAGATGCTTTTATCTCCTGTGTCGAAGAGTTTGTCAGGCGTGACTCTGCTGATAACAGAGGAATGGAGCACCAGAGAGAAACGGCGCTTAGGGCTTTGGAGAAAGATAAGTAAACACTACAGATATATGTGCCCAGGTCGGATTTCATGACTGGGGTTTACATCCACTTTAATATTTTAAATTGTATTTGTTGGGAAATCAGAAGGTCAACTTCCAGAAGCCTAACTTATATTTTTCTATAGTGGCCAATCAAATTCTCTCTTTTCATATTTTCAGTAGAATAAAGAATAAAACCAGTTAAACTTATAAACCATACAAACTATATGTAGCAACCTGGGGTTTAGTTCGGGAGCTCCTCACAAATATATTTGCCAAGAGTAGTCATCTTGGTCGATTGATAGAGATCTATTGATTTCTCCCTAAGTTTGGCCTTGTTGCACTTTTCTCTTCTACCAATAGATAACAAGTAACTTGGTGGTACTAGATATGAGGAGGGCAACCCAAGGTAAGGTTATGGGTATATGGGGTATCTCAGCCAATGGGCAGGGGTTTTCTTGAATCCCTTGGCCTGCTGGGAGAACCTATATATTTGGGAGAGGTCAGGTAATCTGTGTTTTGTGCCACCCAGACTGCCATCTGGGTGGACATGTGTCGGCTGCTAGGCTGGAGATTGGGCCTATCCTGGGGGCATCTGTGAGGGCCTATCCAGAAGTAAGAGGGCAGCGCAGGGTTGGGACTGCAGCTTGCAGCCCAACCAAAAGTGACGGTTCTGCCAGCCGGAGAACCTGTCGTGGTCAGAGGTAGAAGAGAAGCTGTCGCCACTAAGGGGCCAACCACCTTTACCAGGGACCACAGTGAGTAACTGAAGCAAGTACCGTAGCAGTATTCTCACCGAACGGGCATGGTGGAGAATCAGGAATCTTCAGGTGGTGATCAAGTCAGAGACCCAATTGCAGCTAAGAGTGTACTGGCCCCAACCCTCTTTCCCTTGCAAAATATAAAAGGACTGTTAAAATAAAATAAAAACCTCTTTTGCATCAAAGAAGTGTTTGGCGCCCAATGACTTTTACCACCTTTGCACCCACTATGCATCACAACCCACTACATATTGGAGGATGTCAGCGGTCTGTGGCCTCAAAGGTTCTCGTTAGACTGGAAGAGGTTAGAGATTCTGCTACATATTCAAAAAATGCAATTGATCCAAACCCATTCTAGTTTCCCTTTAAGATTACTGTACCTATTGCAAAGAATTGTTTGAAAGAGCTTTATACCTTCTTATGTAACAACTCAAACTCTCTGGGTTATATTTCCAGTGACATACGGGAGAAGGTAGTAATGTTTACTTGTAAGTAACCATGGTACCACTCCTAGGTCCATGATATCCACCTCAGCCAAAGGTGCACACTGCCTTCAGGATTCGTCACTTCCCACACAAACTTGTGTAGTACAAATGTGAGGCCACAACTTTAAATAGCTTAGAAACAACTTTATTGATCCTGCCAGGCGTAGGTGGAGTATCTTTATTATTGTTGGATCAATAGAGTTATTTTGAAGCTCATCAAAATAGTAAAGTGCAGCTTTACATTTCTACTATGCAATGTTTACCTGTAATTGTAAAGTGGATAAAAGAAATTTAAAGCGGATCTTCCCCTGCTCGGTGAACTTCCCTACAATCCATCCCTTCTCCCCTCCACTACATGAATACCGCTGTTATTTTTCTTTGTTTTGTTTATTTCGCTTTTTTTTAATGAAAATGCGTGCCCCCGCCCCCATGCAAGTCACTCGCCTAGGCGAATGATGTGCACAGTGCTCATTATGACTCCTGGTATATGCACATCACATACACCAGGAGGCATAGCCCTTCATTCAGAAAGGAGGAGGCATGTCTAGCACCCAGAAGAGTCTGAGGGCCTCTCAATGATGTCACAAGCAAGATGGCGACATTAGATGGCAGAAGACCGGAGGATCTCAGCAGGACAACGCTTGATCCTCTGAGTGGGTGACTACCTGAAATTTGCACACAACCACCAACCGTTAATCGTAAGAAAAAAAAAGGGGAGGGGAGCGAAAAAACATCCACTTTAAAAACGTATCAACCATAAAAACTGTATAAAAAATAAAACTTGACCCCAAACCATTGTAGTTACCATTTAAGATTACTAGATGTTTTCCATAGAAATGCCTGAAAGAATAAAAACTTTATACTTTCTTATAGTAGCATATTGAATTCTCCTGTACATGTTACCAGTGATGTAGAAATGAACAGATGAGTGGATTTGTTTGGATGCCACAGGTGAAATAAATTTTCACTACTTCCAGACCATTTACGCACAAGATCCATGATGAATACAAATGTCTTGTTATTGTGTCCTAGGTTGACATCACCAAGGTCTAAATATATGTTATTATAATTCTACTCAACAAACGTAAGGAATGTTTTACAAAGTATTTTGTGTGCGAAATTGCCATTTGTGTTACAGGTTTACATACAAATACAATATACAACGCTTTGGTCCCACTGGGCTACTGTGAGAAAAGTACAGTACGTATTCAGAACGAGAAGACTATTGCATTATTAGCATGCACGGGTAAATGTATAGTAAAGTATTCGTACCCCTTGAAATTGTCCACATTTTGTCACGTTACAAGCAAAAACTAAAATGTTTTTTAATGAGATTTTATGTGATAGACCAACACAAAGTGGCACATAATTGTGAAGTGGAAGGAAAATGATAAATGGCTTTCAATCACTTTTTTTACAAATAATTATCTGAAAAGTGTGGAGTGCATTTGTATTCTGCCCTCTTTACCCTGATACCCCTAACTAAAATTTAGTGGAACCAATTACCTTCAGAAGTCGCCTAATTAGTAAATAGAGTTCACATGTGTGTAGTTTAATCTCAGTATAAATACCGCTGTTCTGTGAAGCCCTCAGAGGTTTGTTAGAGAACCTTAGTGAACAAACATCATCATAGGGATACATTTCTGGAGAAGTTTAAAGCAGGATTAGCTTATTAAAAAAATATCCCAAGCTTTGAAAGTTTCACGGAGCACTGTTCAATCCATCATCCGAAAATGGAAAGAGTATGGCACGACTGCAAACCTACCAAGACATGGCCGTCCACCTAAACTGACAGGCCAGGCAAGTAGAGCATTCATCAGAGAAGCAGCCAAGAGGCCCATGGTAACTCTGGAGGAGCTGCAGAGATCAACAGCTCAGGTAGGAGAATCTGTCCACAGGACAACTATTATGCCCTGTACACACGATAGGATTTCCCGACAACAAAATCCATGGGATTTTTTCCGACGGATGTTGGCTCAAACTTGTCTTGCATACACACGGTCACACTAAGCTGGTCGGAAATTCCGAACGTCAAGAACGCGGTGACGTACAACACGTACGACGAGCATAGAAAAATGAAGTTCAATAGCAAGTTCTGCTCTTCTGCTTGATTCCGAGCATGCGTGGCACTTTGTGCGTTGGAATTGTGTACACACGATCGGAATTCCTGACAACGGATTTTGTTGTCTGAAAATTTGAGAACCATATCTCAAATTTTGTGTGACGGAAATTCCTATGGAAAATGTGTGATGGAGCCTACACACGGTCGGAATTTCCTACAACAAGGTCCTATCACACATTTTCCATCGGAAAATCCTATTGTGTGTACAGGGCATTAGTCATGCACTCCACAAATCTGGCCTTTATGGAAGAGTGGCAAGAAGAAAGCCATTGTTGAAAGAAAGCCATAAGAAGTCCCGTTTTCAGTCTGTGAGAAGCCATGTGGGGGACACAGCAAACATGTGAAAGAATGTGCTCTGGTCAGATGAGACCAAAATTGAACTTTTTGGCCTAAAAGCAAAGCGCTGTCTGTGGCGGTACACTAACACTGCAGAATCATGTTGTAAGGATGCTTTTCTTCAGCAGGGACAGGGAAGCTGGTCAGAGTTGATGGGAAGATGGATGGAGCCAAATACAGGGCAATCTTAGAAGAAAACCTGTTAGAGTCTGCAAAAGACTTGAGACTGGGGCGAAGGTTCACCTTCCAGCAGGACAATGACCCTAAACATACAGCCAGAGGTACAATGGAATGGTTTAGATTAAAGCATATTCATGTGTAAGAATGACCCAAAGTCCAGACCTAAATCCAATTGAGAATCTGTGGCCACACTTGAAAATTGCTGTTCACAGACGCTCTCCATCCAATCTGACAGAGCTTGAGTTATTTTGCAAAGAAGAATGGGCAAAAATGTCACTCTCTAGATGTGCAAAGCTGGTAGAGACATATCCAAAAAGACTTGCAGCTGTAATTGCAGTGAAAGGTGGTTCTACAAAGTATTGACTCAGGGGGGCTGAATACAAATGCACGCCACACTTTTCACATATTTATTTGTAAAAAATGTGCCACTTGTGCCACTTTGTGTTGGTCTATCACATAAAATCCCAGTAAAAAACATTTAAGGTTGTAACATGACAAAATGTGGAAAATTTCAAGGGCATGAATACTTTTTAAGGCACTGTATTAGTATATACACTTAGCAGCATGTGCATAGGCATATGTGCCCACTCGGTACTAGCATTGCAACAAAAATGTTATATAAGCTAGAATGGGATCTGAACAGATTGCCGAGTGGTCTTCAGCTAGTTTCTGCTTTACCTGTGTCCTGACCTGCTATATCTGCCTTCCCCTGCACAACTCAGCTTGCCTCTGACCGTCTTTGAATTCCTGCCTAGTGCCTACCTGTGACCTCGGATTGTACCCTGACTCTTGGACTTGATTTTTCTTGGGCTCAGGTGTGAACTGACCCTGGCTGGTATCCTGACTGTAGTGGCTTCACTCCGGTCTGCTGATTAAGTGACACCATGTTCTGGCCTTTTGTCCTAGCCTGGTGGTCCACAGTCATCTGTATTCTGCAACCAACAGCTGGCACTGCCCGCTAAATTGGCCCTCATGCAAAAGAAGCCCCTCTCCAACTCGATCTCCACCAGGTACGTGACAGCTACATTATTTACTTTGTGACTTCATGTAAGTGTCAAATTTATTTATTGTATATGGTTGTGGATTATTAAGACATATATAGATTATTCTTATATTTCCTATATGTTGTGACTCGCATTGCCTTAATCTACCGAGGAAGCAGACAGCAAAATGGATTGAGAATAGAGTCACCACTTATGTTTATTGCACACAAAGCGGACTCTACTAGTGACCCTTGTATATTTTTTGATGTAGAGCACATAGGTAGCATTTGAAGGTTTATCCACATGTAGAAGTAGTATGGCAAAATGAGATATACAGTAGTCCTACATGTTAAGGCTGTTGACAAATTAAAGTTGTGGCATGTTATTTGCAGGAAATTGCCTTTTTACAACAACTACATACAATTATATGTTAATTATATGTATTTTATTATATGCTCGTTGATTATTTGGAACCTTAAAGTTGAACTCTGGGATAAAACGATCTAATCTTAAAGGGTTTGTAAAGGTACAGTTTTTTATTTACTAATGTGTAACAGTTTTGTACAGAGCAGCCCCGATCCTCTTCTCTGGTCCCCCCGCTGGTGCTTCTGGCCTCTCCTCTCTGCTGAGTGCCCCTATAGCAATCTGCTTGCCTCTCCTCTCTGCTGAGTGCCCCTATAGCAATCTGCTTGCTATAAGGGATGTGTGCATGCTCGCTCTTGAGCCACCTCTGTGTGTCTATGAGACACACAGAGCGCACCTCAGCCTAACCATAGGCTCCCGTTGCTGTGTCTCAGCCAATGAGGAGGCAGAAACCTGGGAGAGCTTCTTCTCTCAAACCCATCACTTGCTTGGGCTCAGGGAGTATAAGGGGGGGGGGGACTGAGGGGGAGCTGCACACTGAAGATGTTTAACTTCAGCCCTTAGAACCACTTTAAGTATGCTCCCAGTCCCCTTATAACACCTATATTAACATCCCTGTAGAAGAAGGCTGCATATACTTATCTATTCTCAGGTTGCACCAGTCCAATCTCATGATCTCTCCTGCCCCAAATACAGGGACGAGTAGAGAGGCTGCGATAATGGCTGGAATGCCGGAGTGGTGATGTCACTCACATGCTTACTATGGGTCATCCGTAGTTGGTGCTGGAAAGCCTGAGTGATGACATCACCCATATGCTTACTATGGGTCATCCTTTGTTGGTGCTCCCCTCCCCACCACTGTTAGCTGACAGAGGGGAGCTGATCACGTGACCAGACCTGAGTGGCCGGAAAATAGGAAAGAATATGCATCTTTCTTCTAGAGCCTAGGTTCTCAACTCCAGTCCTCAGGACCCACCAACAGGCCAGGTTTGCAAGATAGCTGAAATACATCACAGGTGATATCACTTGCTGCTCAGTGATTTCAGTATTCTAGTCTACAACTCTCCAAGGTAATACTTAAAAGCTGGCCTGTTGGTGGGTCCCGAGGACTGGAGTTGAGAACCACTGTTCTAGAGGGTAGTTAAGTTAAAAGGGGTGTGGAAACAGATTAGGTCATTCATTGGTTAATTGGTTAGCATTTCCGCCTATCAGCACTAGGGTAGGTGGTTCAAATCCCAACTACAACACTTCCTGCCTGGAGTTTACATGTTCTCTCTTTACCTGTGTCAGTTTCTTCCCATACTCTAAAGACATGCTGGTAGGCTAATTGGTTCCTGTCTAAATTGGCCCTAGTATGTATGAATGTGAGTTAAGCCTGGAACACACTTAAAACGAAAAAAAAAAAACTGTCAGCTGCAGTCAAAGCAATATATACTGTATCTAAGTGATGCTTAAATTGACAGTGCTATATAAGTACCTGTAACAAATAATAATAAATAGTTCTAACCTGGATTCCACTTTAAAAGTCCCACCTTGATTAAAGTGGTTGTTAAGTCACTTAGTAAATTATATGCAATCCCCTCTGTTAAAAAGCATCCTAAGCTGCAGGGTATGCGCAATGTAAAAAATATGCCCATTTCTACTTGAATTCACAGAGCCGATCGGCGCTCACGTGATTCCTTGCTGCTCCCTCTCCCGATCTGACAGCTAGAGCGGGAGGGGCCAAGAATCCCCGGTTGACGTCAGTCGGAAGGAGGGGAGGAGAGGAGGAGAGGGCCGATGCGTCAGCCGGGGAGGACGGGAGCAGCGAGGAGTCACATGAGCGCCAAGTGGCGCTCTGAATTCAGGTAGAAATGAGCAGATTTTTTTTACAAAGCACAGACACTGCAGCATAGGATGCTTTCTAACAGAGGGGATTGTATGTAATTTACACTGTAATTTCCGGAGCAGGAGTGGGGTGGTCATTGTCACCCCCATCCTCTCCCCCTCCCCTCTCTGCCTTGTCACTAGCTGACAGGCAGAGAGGGGAGGGGGAGAGGACGGGGGGGGAGCTGTGGATGACGGAGGCACGTAAACTGACCACGGTGTCAGGGTTTAGCAGCCATGATAAACCATAGTCGGTTTACAGGGGGAGGGCAGAAACTAGCAGGATCATCCAGGTTTTTTCACAGCTTCCATAGGGGCAGTTAAGACAGGACAGGCACTGTGCTGTTTAACATGCTTTAAAGAAACAGGATCCTTTTTTTTTTTTTTTTAAGGGTTACAAACACTTTAAGGCTTTAAATATGTATACGATTTTTTAAGAATGTGGTGCCTTTGGTCACCCCTTACGCCATAACTTTTTTGCTATATATTCAGTTTTGCCAGCGAGAAAAATAAGGAATCAGAATATAACTTAAAGGAGAAGTATAGCCAAAGCTTGTTTGGCTGGACTTCTCCTATGGATCACAGGAGTGCAATACGTTTTGAACTTCTGTGACCCATTTTCAGCAGAGAGTGGACTGAAGTCCGCTCTCTGCTGACGTCACAGATATCAGTCCAGGCACCGCGTCATCCCGACAATGGGAGTCTGGATCCGCCAGATGCCTGGACTGACACCCCCCTCAGCCTCCCAGCAAGCTGCTAAGAGACTGAGCCCCCGCCCCTCCACCGCTCAGCGCTCCAATGAGCGAGGAAGAGATAGAGTAGAGAGCTGTGACTGACAGTCTTCAGCTCTCTGCTCTGGAAACTGTCAGAACCGAGCCATTGTTGATGTTCGATCGTCCGGTTCTCAGTGCACAGACGCCGAGGAACAGACTGTTGCTGCATCCACCGAGGTAAGTATGATTCTGAAAAAAAAATATATATACCCATACTTCTCTTTTAAAGTATTATATTTCAATATCTAAAATATATATATATATATTATTACTATATAAATAGACAGAGAGATATAGAAAAAAAAAGAGATAAAGACAAAAAAATAAAAGCATAAAAGAAAGCATATACAAACACAGGAGCGTACACTCCTCACTCTTTGACTGCCAGAAAAGGAGGCAGTATGTTGCCAACATCACACGACATGAAATCTTTGCCAGTCGAGACCTACTGCGTCTGTCCTCTTAATGACATTCAGGTGTTCTTCCTCAATGGCTACACGCAGGCAATCTGCTTTAAATAACTTGTGCCCTTGCCTACTTGTTAAGTGCGCCCACCATACATTTGATGTTAAGCAAGTCAACAAATTACCATTCAGGATAACCAATTCAGGTCATGCAAACACAGAACTCAAATAGACCATGATGTCCTTACTGCAGGAAGTCTGGAACATTTTGGCACAGGCATCTTTGTACATGTTTACTGAACAGTGTTACATTTCCTAAAAGGGAACTTTTTATTATAAGGAACATGCACCATGGTCCCTTTTGGCACAGAAGAGTATCTTATTATTTGTCACACCAAAACAGCATGTTGCGATCGCTCGCATGTTAATTGGCATGCAGTCTGTTTTGATTAATATGCAGTCATCAATACGTTACTAGAGAATCAGTTACACTCTGTAGGAACGAAGAGGTTAAGGTTTATTGAAGATTTGTCGTGAAACCGCAAAGAAACAGCCCCTAGAATTAATCTCCCAGGAAATTTCTAAAAAAAATCCAAAGGCCCATATTTCAGCTCAGCATTTAATAATTGCCTTGAGTTTTAAAAGTAAGGTAGTGTTTCTATGTAGTTATTTACTCAGCAGTAGAAAATATTCCCCTGAGATGTAGGAAGGATAATGTAACTGATTATTCACACCTGCCCAAAGAAAGCAAGCAAACTGTTTTCGTTTTTTGGTCAAAGCCTATGGGTAAAATTTAACCTTTCTTATCTATAGGCAGAAATTGCAGTATACTTATTTTATCAGTGGGGGATCTTGTTGGTTTTCTTTTCTATATGGATCAGTTGAATTTAGAATTTGAAACTCACTGAAGTCATTACAAGCTGCTGGAGGACACATTGGATGCCTTCTCATGAACATTGGTTTAGGATGAAAGCATATGTCTTGGACGTTTTTGATTAATGAGCTTCAATGTGCAATGCTCCTTTGTTTAACTTAACATAGTAAGTGATGGGGGAAAAGGCAAGTGACTAAGGGGTTATGTCCCCCAACCCACTGTGTCACCCTACAGTACAGAAAGTAGTTTATATTATTGGTGTTCTGCTGTCAAATGCCTAATATCTATTTTCCACATGTGGCCAAAATTTCCTAAGTTGCTTAGCTGCCCACCTCAAGAATGAAACAAAACACTGTAGAGGTGACGCCAAAGGCTATTGATGGTTATTCATATACTACCTGAGTGCCATTATTATGAAGTAACAGGCTGAAAATCAACACAATAGACAGGCCTGATCTAGTAATTTTCCTGTATACGCCTTAACCTGTTCTTTTCTCTGGTTGTGTGGTAGCTTTTAATTCTTTGGTAAGAAAGCAGAAAGTCTGTTATGCAGTATAAAGGAAGGAATCAACCAAGTGGCGCACACCATCAGGACCCGACAGTCACTATAGTAAAAACAAGCTCAGCCCAGCTCTGCCCAAGCCTTGCCCTGGGAGGAAACGCATAGGGACATGGCCTGGATGGAGCCCGGCTAAGGCTGCTTTTACTATAGTGACTTTCCGGTCCTGATGGTGTGTGCCACTTGGGGTTGTTTCCTTCCCTTATACTGTATGTATTGAGCCAGGACGAACTCTTCCCAGCCTGCACCTACACCGTGAGTCACCGGATTGGGGCACACAGGAACCTCGAGTGACACCCCTAGTTTTTTTCAGTGCAGGTTCGCAGAATTTCTGTTACAATAGAGAATGCCATTTTACGATAGAGACTGCCATGTTTTTAGAGACCAGCCAGTTAGACAAACTGATGTAACTGAGTGAATTTAAAGCCGTGTACACACGACCGGACTTTTCGATCGGACTGGTCCGACGGAACAAATCCGACCGTGTGTGGGCTTCATCGGACCTTCAGCAGACTTTTTCTGTCCAAAATCAGACGGACTTTAGATTTGGAGCATGTTTCAAATCTTTCCGATGGACTCGAGTCCGGTCGAAAAATCAGTTCGTCTGTATGCTAGTCCGACAGACAAAAAAGGACGCAAGGGCAGCTATTGGCTACTGGCTATGAACTTCCCTATTCTAGTCCCTTCTTACGTCATCACGTTCAAACCAACAGACATTTTCAAACGGATTTTAGTCCGTTCATGTGAGGGCAAGTCCGGCCGTTCGAAAGTCCGTCGTAACTCCATCGAAAGTCCATCCGAAAGACCGTCGGACCTTTGATGCTGAAAAGTCCGCTCTTGTGTACGCGTCATAAGGACTGGTGCAGATAACAATTTCTGCGTTCTGTATTGCACATATTTTTCATGCATTTTTGGCTTTTAATGCATTTCAGTGTGTTTTTTCCTTTTTTTTAATTTGAAACTTGAAGGATCTTTATCTTAATTTAGGACAATGTGTGTTCCAGTGCATTCTGGTGCCTTTACATGTGTTCTGTTCATTTACATTCATTTTGCTGCATTCCAGATGCGTTCTTTATAGAAAAAATGCGGCAACGTCTACTTTTGTTAAAAAAAACAACAAAAGACAGCACACCAGCCTAGTGCATTATCCCACCGCATTTATTTAAGATCAACAAGAATATGAATTAAAATCATTCATCAAGCTACCCATCTATAGCTGTCAGTAAATTTACTGACAGTTTGTAAAAATCAGTGATTATTTACAACTGTCTGTAAATATCAGGGGCTGATAATTTGTCATGCTGTATTGAGTTTTTAAATCTGAAACAGGCAATTTTTTTTTTTAGGGGTATTGTCAGTGTTTCCATATTGTGTTTAAACTGTTTTAATATCAGTCGTTTTTCAGGTTGTCCGTAAAATATATGCTCCATCAGTACATTTCACATGTTTTGTCAGTAAAAAAATGCTGCGTGAGGTTGGCAACACTGCACCAGATGCAGTCCAGTGTGTTTCTATTCTGCATCAAAAATACATGGATATGTTTAATATGGATTCCAATGGCCCTAGCACACACTAGTGCATTCCAGTGCATTCAACAAAAGTAGAACATGTTACATTTTTCCTGTATGGAATGCATCTGGAATGCAACAAAATGTGTCAAACATGCACAGGAATGCACACGTCCTCAATTGAGATATAGAAAAAAAAGAAGGGAGAAGATGCATCAGAAAACATCAAAAAACACATTAAAAATGCACATGCAGAAATGCATTCGTAATGCAGAAATTGTGGTGTGAACTGGGCCTAAGAGCAGAATTAAAGAGGAACTAAACCCTGATGGGTTTACTTCCTCTTTTGTTTCCTTCAAACCCTGCAAAGTAAAAGCATAATGGGCTAGTATGCCTCACAAACTAGCCCATTATGTGGCACTTACCTGCAAATGAAGCCCGCACTGTCCCCGCTGCAGGAGGCATCCATCTTCGCCCCTATTCTTCCGGGGCTGTGTGACTGATCGGAGCCACGTGACGACCCTCCCGCGCATGCGTGCCAGAGCCGCCAGTCACGGCACATGCTCGGGAAGAAATGGCACAGAGGTCCGTTTCTTCACAACGCATTCGCCAATTACATCATCGGCGCACTACAAGGTAAATATCTTCTAAACGGCGCACGTTTAGGAGATATTTCCATTACCTATAGTTAAGCCTTATTCTAGGCTTACCTATAGGTAAAAGCAGGGCTTTTTTTCAGCGGGAACGCAGTTCCGGCACCTCTTGGACTGACTGTATGTAATGACAAGGGGTGCTGGGTGTGCTGCAGGGTATTGATGCTCACTGCTTGGGATCTATTTTTGCAAGGGGGTCTATTGCTGCTGGGGAGGTCTATTGTTGCTGGTGGGGGACCTATTGTTGCTGGGGGGGTCTTATGTTGCTGGGGAGTCAGTTGTTGTTGAAAGAGAACTACTGTTGGGGAAGGGGTCTATTGTTGATGGCAGCCAGACAGACTATTAATGCTGGCTGTGCGGAGATCTGTTGATGCTGCGGGGAGTCTATTGTTGCTGGCGGGGACATTTTGTTGTAGTTGGTCCATTGTTATTAGGGGGATCTATTGTTACTGGCTGCAGGGGATCTATTTTACTGCTTTTCTTGATATCATTAACAAATTCCATACAAATTACTTAGCACCTCAAAATGATACTTGGTTCAATATTGTCTAAAAGGGACAGTACTGGGAGGTGGGTAGGGGCGGAGAAAGGGGTTGACTCGGAAAGGGGGAGTTCCTGTACCTATTGTCTGAGAAAAAAAAGCCCTGGGTAAAGTCATAATTGGGGGTATACAACCACTTTAAGTTTGCAAGACTTACCTTAGCTCCAACAGTCCAACAATAGTGAGGTCCCTAGTAGGTGGCAGCCAGGGCCACCATCAGGGGCGTCCCAAGGGGCCCGCTTGGCCGGGTCCCCCTGCCCCCCTCCGGTGCCTTTCTTTCACTAGCACCCCCCCCCCTCCGGGCGGCCGATGTAGGGAAGAAGTAAGGGAGCTTCCATTCAAGTCTGAGGCTGCGTTGGTTCAGCTTTCACTAGCAGCCCCCCCCCTGCACTCCAGCCAGCACTCGCTCCGCTTCTTTCCCTGCTGAGGCGGAGCCTCCTGGCTGCTGATGCTGGGTTAGTTCTGATTGGCCGGGACTCGGGCAAGGGGTGTGGTCAGCTCGTCAGTGGTGAACGACCAAGCCCTATTAGGTGCATGAAGATAGGAGAGAGTGGCATGGGAGGGTAAGTCACAAAAAGTTGGTGTGTTGATGTGCTGTATATTTTGACTTTTTTTAATCTCCTTCGATGGGGAACCTGAGACTGACAAGCTGGCATGATTAGGTTACATTGTGAAAACAGATGAGGATGACTCTGGGTGGAGATGAGAGTTACATTGTGGGGAGCCTCTTCACTATGTAACGCTCATCCCCTCCCAGAGTCATCCTCATCCATTTTCACAAAGTAACTCAATCATCTTCATCCCCACCATCTGGCCATAGACAGACATGAATGGAAATATATGCTAAGCATCATCCATCCCTCTCCACAATGTATCCACGTCCACGCCCAGCATCATCCATCCCTCCAGTATCCACATCCACGCCCAGCATCATCCATCCATCCCTCCAGTATCCACATCCACGCCCAGCATCATCCCTCCATTCATCCATCCATCCTTCCAGTATCCACATCCACGCCCAGCATCATCCATCTATCCCTCCAGTCTCCACAATGTATCCACATACACGCTCAACATCACTCATCCATCCATTCCTCCAGTTTCCACAATGTGGGCGGATTCGGTGGGACGGTCAGTGGGCAGGCTCTGGGGAATGTTGGTGGTCAGGCCCTGGGGGCCCAGGCCCAAAGCTGTGTAAGGGGCCCCAAAATTTCTGATGGTTGCCCTGGCAGCAGCATCTTCCCCCTGGCTTTATCTGGGTTCAGGTTTTCAGCCATCTTGATTGGCTGGCGTGGGATAATGTGCAGTAGTTCTGTCATCCCAGTAGTTCTGTCATCTGTCATCATGTGCTGTATGGCAGAGCCGTGTAAATTTCAGGACGTTGAAATTTACATGGACAGAAATACAACTCTTTTGACATGTAAAATAGCTTCCTTATATGTATATTTTTAATGTGTTTACCCGTTCAGCTTTAGAGATACTTTTATTGGCTAGAGACTGCCACATCACTTACCTCTTTGTTTGTGCAAACACCAGAACAAGAGGAACGTCTCTGCACAAACACATACTGTAATAACAATACATCTCCAGATGAACAGTAATGTCATCATATGCATCACTGTGCCAAGGGTGAAGGACTAGGATGCAAAAGATTCAGTAAACATTGAGTTTGTTGCCCGCTTTGGGAGCAATGGTATTTCTGGTAATAGACCAGCCACTTGATTCGGTATGGTCAGCCCCCTCAGCCTTCATAATAGACTATATAAACACACTTGCAGGCTTTTTTAATGGCATCTCTGTCTACAACCTCTCCATGGAATAAGCAACAAAACAGTGCACAATCTTGATATGAATCCCTGGGGTGTTTGAGGAAATCATTGAACTGTGAAAATTAAAATACCTGTAGAATTTAACAACAGACAATTTCTCTAAAATTTCTCAACTGTAGCCCTCTTGAGGCTTAGAAATGCTCCACTAAAAACTCAATTTTCATTTATGTCTTCTTGTCCAAGCTCAGTGCTTTGTTCTTAGCAGTGTACAACTGGCAATTATTCTATGGAGGCTTATTAGAAGTTTCCTTAGGGTGAGCTTGAGAACTTCGAAGTTTCAGCTACCAGTAAAGAGAGTCAAATTCTCACACAGTGCAAGCAGATCTGTCCTTGTAAGATGATCTCATTGCGTGTAAAAAAACAATCACAGCAGATGAGAAGTGAATGTAAAGCAGGGGGGGGTCCAAACTGCAGCCCAAGGGCCGTATGTGGCCCAAGATGGCTATGAATGTGGCCTAACACAAATGCAAAAATGTTTTTTTTTGTTTGTTTTTTTATTTAATCATACTTACCTAGGTGGATGCAGCATTGGTCTGATTCTGGATCTGTCCCCTGTCGTCTCTAAGACTGGGAACTGAGCTATCAAACACAGCTGATCGCTGAGTTCTCAGTGCTCCATGAGCAGAGAGCCGGAGACTGTCAGTCACTGGCTCTCTGCTCTCCCCCCCCCGGAGCGTTGGATTGTGGAGGGGACAGGAGCGGCTGGCTCAGGCTCTGAGGGGCTCACTGAGAGGCTGAGCCAGGTGCCGGTCCAGCAGTAGCAGCCGCTCCATTAGGGGTGCAGGGGCGCTGCCCCCATCAATGTTTCTGGCTCCCTAATCTACATAAAGGGTGCCGAACGCATGGATTCCAATGTTTTGGGGTTTTTTTATGCACGTGATCAGAGCCAGAGGCTCTAATAGGCTTCAAAAAAGAGTTATAAATATTCGTTATTGTCTTCCTCATTCTCCTTCCAGCCAGTCAGGAAGCCCCTATTGGTCAGGGAGTCTTAGGGGGCTCTGGTGGGTTGTGATTGCCGACCTTCGTCTCCCACTGGGGGGGGTGAGGGGGTGCTGTTAGTTTGTGCCGCCCTCCGCCACCCCCCCCCCACACACACACACAAATTTTGAGCACCAGCCTCCGCTGCAGTCCAGGCTCCTGGGTGGATCCCAACCATATGGTCACAATCTTCCCCCAGCTTGGACCGGCTCTGTGACGTCAGCCAACAGCAGGATTTAGCCCACTGTTGGCTGAAAATGGGTCACGGGAGTGCAGAACGAACTACACTCCTATGATCCCCAGGAGAAGTACTACCAAACATGTTTTGGCTGTACTTATGTTTTAAAAATGTTGATTTATTTTTTGTAAGAATGCATTTACACTTAGCGAACACATGCGGCCAAAGAAAAACTTGACAGCGCCTTCTTTACTGGACTTTTATAAGTTTTGTCTTTCCAAAAGAAAAATCTCCCAGTCTTCCAAAATCACGCCTTATATATGTCATCATTTTTTGGCAGCACCTATGTGAGCAACTGTTTTCAAGGATGAAGCACACAAAGGGCAAAATTAGAACCAAAATATCTGATGAGCACCTTTAGAATTCATTGAGAATTGCTACTCCATCCGACTAGGCAAATATCGATGCGTTCGTTTTGTCAAAAACATAGTGTCATTTATCGCTCTAGTTTTATGTTGCTCACTTTTAATTCTATATTAAAAAAATGTTTTATTACTCAGATAGGTACATTATCTATGTCAATGATCATTAACTCATGATCTGCCTGCCGTTTTCTACTTATCAGCTATCCTTATTATTGGTGCAGTTTATGTGTGACCCAATAAAATTGCTCTTTTTCCAATGTGGCCCAGGGAGGTCAAATGTAGATGTCATTTTTGGATCTTTGCTGATTAAAGCTGAACCCAGACTAATGTAACTGTAGCGATATCCCCGAAGGAGCTGCTTTTGTTTGTTCAGTCCATTACTCTGCCTCCCCATCCTAATAACAGCCTCAGCCCCCTCTGGCACACCTGGCAATAGTGTAAGTGCAATGACCAATACACCACAGGCCCAACTTTAAACACTTTATTCAAATCAACATGCAATGGCTTAACTTCCTAAATAAACTGTCCCACACACACCCACTGCAAATACAGAGCCCTGAATACATGTGTGCGGATCTGTATGGCACTAGTAGCTTCAGTCCTTTTGAAGAAAAGATAAAACTTTGTGTCTTCAGCTAGCCACTTTCGTTGGTGCATTTAAATTCCTGAATAGCAGGACCAAACAACACAACTGGCCCAGATTATCAAGTGAAGCAGGCAGGATCTTTCTCAGCAAGGTGAGAGGACAATGATGTCTGTATACAGCATCCCAAGAAATGGGTGGACTTATTCTTTATCCCTGTGGTACTACAAGTGTCAGCAAGATGACTAACAGCAATTATGTCCATTGTACATTGTTTATTTAACTCCTCCTGTGGTGCAGTGTCCCTGTTTCCTGCAAATGGGCAAAAAGTCCCCCCGACCAATCCTGCGATCAAGGCCCAACCGAACGTTCTGGAACAGGAAGGCTCTCCTGGCGACCCGACTGGTCACCTCACACTGGAACACTTCACCGTCGGTGCAGGTGCGCCTTAATGTGCACCTGGGACCCCCTCTCTCAGGCTGGATGTCCCAACTGGCGGTGGAGGCCTGAATTGCGTGGTGAAATCATGTGGTGAAAGCATCTCTCCTTCAGGTCTGATCTCTTCCTCCACCTTGTGCTGACTGAATTCTCCTCTAGTGTTTTGCTTGCGTCTATCTAGCAAGGTTACTCTGTGGTATAAGCAAGGAAGCTGAGACTTCTGCAGTGTGTAAATGTGCTTTTACTATACAAAGATGCTGTACATAAAAAACTATTACAATATAAGGAATACAATACAAGACTGACAGATATCTGTAACAAGCAAAATGCCTAGCAAATGAACAGCCTATGGTCTATAACAGTACAAATACACTTAAAGGTTACTTATCTTCTGTTACTGTATGTTCGTAATCTCCATTGGCAACAATTCTTCTGGAAATCAGGACTTTTCTTCTATCATGAGTGGCTTCTGATCTTACAGCATGATCATGTGTGTCCCAGTCTCTACTCACCCCTTTTTATTTGTACAAGTTTGTTGACAAAAGTTAATGGTTACAAACTCGTCTCCATAACAACCAACTAACAGTCATTCTTTCAGTTTGAGAGACCCTCTCTTACTTGTTTACTGTAGCTGTAGAGACAATAGCCTATTCAAACTGTCATTTGAATACAACAATTTTATCTACGTCCCCTTTGTATGAAACAACATTTGTTTGAGAAATCTACTCAAGCCAAAAACCTGACAGAAATCTACAAGCAACCACTATTGTGTAATGTTATGTCTGATTAATATAAAAAATATATTTTTTTAACAAAAGCAACACATCTAGGAATCAAAATGTAGTCTCTCCTTTCCTGCCAGCAGAGCGTGCTGGGATTTGCAGTCCTGCCTCTTTAAAAGTCAGTGAGGCCGCTCTTTGCTGAGACTTCATATTTCAGAGTCCTTCTCAGCCACTGCTGCTTGTTAAAGTCTCATTCATTGGCTCCTGTACCTGTGCCTTTAATTGGTTCTCTTCCTCCTCCTGACACAGGGGAGGGTGCAGAGTGAGCAGATGCCTGTGTTAACATGGAGAAAATGAATAGGTACCCCTAAGTGGACTTTAAAGGCACAACAAAATAAGTTTAGGAGATATACAAGAATTGTTGCAAAAATATATTTATTGTACAAAACACATCATTAAAATTATGGTCACTAAGGATCAAATAGTGAATAAGAATGTATACAAATCTGTAAAGGAAAAACCAAAATGGCAGCGCACGATCAATTGAGGCCCTTCACCCGACGCGTTTCAATTACATTCTTTCCTCAGGGGTGTTCTTCAAGAACTCACAACTGTGCATCTATAGTATTATTTGAAAGTATACAATTTGAGTACATGAAATACATATGAATCCATAAACATATATTACATTTATATAAAATGGATTCACTTACATATGCTGAAATGGCGTCACAGATGAAACATTACAAAGTAAAAACAAAAAGAAGGATTGTGCTTTTATAAAACGATCCTGAACGTTCTACCGAGGTAATTACCTCTAGATGGAACCAATATTGGGAAGTCAAAGATAGCGAGCCTTTTCTCCCCCAAAAGAGAAAACCACCCAGGACCAGGCAGACAGGAGCACTGAGGCCAGCAAATGGAGGGTCAGTCTGGATATGAAAAAAGATAACGATAGATGGTATCTATGTAATATTGCATATATATGCCCCGATATTGGGGTATACAGACATCTATACAAAAATATATGCCATAAAAGTTTGTACCTGATTGGAGTATTAGGCCAGGGTGGAAACTTTAGCAATCACAAAAGCCATTTAGATGATCAGTAACTATGTAATGAATACAAATTGATTAAAGTCAGCTCAACTTTGATAAATCAACTAGTCAAAGTATATAGCGTGCTGAGGGAGATACATCAAAATGGCACAATGAATAGAAGTTATAGAGTTGAGTTATTTACCTGAAAAAGGATAAGAGGGGCACACAGTGTTCTGACATCCAGCTACGGTGGTGCTGATTGCTAAATCAACACAGTTGACCAGTGTCAGCTGTTTTGCCTTATGGGTCTGCCCTCCTAACGGCCTCCTGGGCCACGCGTGCACCACCCCGCCCCAACCGCGCATGCGCAGTGTCAGCGCGGCGGAGAGGAGAGCTGCGCGCGGCCGCCCACCGACACACGAAGCTTCATCGGCAAACTATGCATGTCCGCCGAAGTAGCAAGATGCAGGGTAGCTGACTGGAAGGTCATTGCGCTCCGAATAGCCGCTATGGATAGAATACCCAAGCGGCTTTGCGTGCCGGGTGACTGTAAGCCCTTCCTAGACCGCAATTCAACACAGGGGAAAGAGAAAAGATGAAGGGCCCACATGAATGACAGCCCAAAGTAGTGTGGGGCGACAGGATAAGTAAAGCAAAATCAAATACCTCCACTCTGTGTAGTGTGTCAAGCAGACCGAACAGGCTCGTTGCCCCCTAGGGGGCATATTGTGGAACTACAACAGAAAATAGAGAAAATTAGCTAATGTATAGAGATCAATTATATAAGGCATTGTTTAAACAGAGGTGTATACTGCCTGTTAACGAGTAACAGAGCAAAGATAAAGATACTAATAGTACCAAATAAATGAGCAATAGCATTTTGCTTTAGACGAAACAGGACATGCATGGAAGGCTAAGTAGAAAATGATAACATTGATAGTGTTAACATACAGTCAGTGAAAAGAAAAGGGGAGGGGGGAATCCCCCTCTCTCAGAAACTGACAGGCAGCTCTCCCTCTGTGAAAAGCTTGCGTACTCGCGACAGCCAGCTTGGCGGGGTCACGGGAGAAATGAGACACCTGCTACACACTCCCCCCACCAAAGAACCTTTGATCCTCCAAAGGAAGTAACAGTCCTTGACCTGGTACATGCTTGTAGAATACACGTGGAAGGAAAACAGGTTAATGTACACAGGAAAAAAACAGTTTGCATTTGCATAAGAACCTGGCAGAGGAACCTCCCACCAATGAGCATAGGAAGGAAGGTTGTCCTGCCTACCGGCCACCTTAATTGGAGTGGCCCAGCTAGATGTGCCAGGGGGTGAGTTAAGGTTGCCTTTCACCAAATCTGTGATGAGAGTGTCAGGCTCTACAAGAGTCCCTTGAGGGGTGAGGATAACTCTCTCGCCCAACCCATCACAAGTCGGTCTCTTGAGAGGATGCTTAACTCTTTGCTTTCTTTGTTCCACTGGCACAGGCATGGTAGGCTCACTAGCCTCCTCTTCCTGTTTAACTACTTCTGCCTCCTGCAGATTAGTTTCTTTTACTTCTGCTATGGATCCTTCTTCATCCACTGTGGAAGAGGAAGACACTTCTGGCAGTGAGGGTAAAGGATCACATCTGGGAACAAGAGGGGCTAACAGCCGCTTCACCAGATCTGTGTTGGTCCCTATGATTAGTGGACTTCCTGTGGACCCTGGCAACCAAGGCCACACAATAGCCAGTGTGTCAAAGTTCTGAGGCTTCCCAGCCCTCAATGGATCACACGACAACTTGATCCTCAGATATCCATAACAAGGATAATCTTTCATTTGAATACCCTGGACCTCTATATCTTCCAACTTTCGAAGGGGTACGTACAACAAATACCTCTTGTAAAAGTCTCTATATTACTTCCACTAAAACAGGCACTACAGACAAAGGGCCTACTAACTTGACAGGAGGTTTTGTGGAAGCTTGCTTGACCGGACCTGTACTTCTCTTCTCTCACGGCGCTTAAAGTGCCATATGACATTCTGAGAGCCGATAGTAATTTCTCAGAGACAGCATAGACTGCAGGTGTCCTCCATTGTTCCCTTGCAGATTCATGGACAGTTCTTCTTGAGGGCCCAGGTCTTCTCTCCATCCTTGGGTCAATTCTCTGAGGTCCAGGCCAGTCTTCTGTCCTCCTTGGTGGACTACGACATAGTTGCTGGTAGTGACTAGGGATGAGCTTCGTGTTCGAGTCGAACCCATGTTCGACTCGAACATTGGCTGTTCGGTCATTCGCCGAATTCTGAACGTTATGGGCCATTCGCGCCAAATTCGTGTGGCGCGTCACTGCCCATAATTCACTGCGGCATCGCAGTGCATTGCTGGCTGATGATTGGCCAAGCATGCACTATGACCCGCATGCTTGGCCAATCACAGCATCGTCGGTAGAGAGAGCTGTAATTGGCCAAAGCCAGGGTGGCTTTGGCCAATTAAGGCTCAGGGGGTTTAGAACACGCCCCACACTATATAAGGCTGCCTGCACGGCGGCCCTGTGTAGTGTGTGTTCCGGCGTTGAGAGAGAGATAGATAGACAGAGAGATAGTGCCATTTCATTTGAGTTAGCTAGATTAGGCAGGACAATCAGTGAGTTAGCTGCACTTACAGTGTATTGTGTATATATATATGCATCCCAGGTGTTGCATATATATATATATATATATATATATACACTGTATTCAGTTTAGCTAGATCCGTTCCTGTTATCTTCTTACTGACAGGCAGGCTTGTCTTGTTACAGTATTTACAGCTACCTGAAGAAAATTGCTGGTGTTCTTTTGATCCTATTAGTACCACAGTCAGGCAGCTAGACTATTTACAGTTAGTGCAGTGCGTCCTCCTCACAGTGTTCAGCTAAACCTACAAGTTATTTTTTGGTGAGCTCTGCACAGTGTTCAGCTAAAGATACCTGTAGAAGGTTGGTGGGGTATATATATATATGCCAGCTTAGTGCAGCTACAGGCCATTAGTATGTCTGGAAGGACAAGAAGGAGAGGCAGACAGTCACAAGCCAATAAAAGAGGGCAAGCAGGCTCTGTGTCTAGTGCTGGTCGTGGAGACGGTGCATCCTCATCAGAACGTGGCCGTGGGACACGCTTGGCCTTTTTTTCGGCAGCTGGCCATGTTGAGCCGCAACATGCGGAAGACTTGGTCGAGTGGATGACCAAGCCATCCTCATCCTCCTCATCCTTTCTCACCCATGCTCAGGGTACTTTGTCTGGAAAAGCAGTGGCCTCTTCCCTCGGCTCAATGTCATCAGTGACTCCTTCCCTAGCCCCACCATGTCCTCCTGAGGAGTCCCTCGAACTGTTTGACCACAGTGTTGGGTACATGCTCCAAGAGGATGCCCAGCGTTTGGAAGGCTCTGATGATGATACTGAGCTCGATGAAGGCAGTTACATGAGCACGGACAGAGGGGGTGCCCAAGAAGGACAGCAATCTGGCAGTCATGCTCCCCCTGCTGCAGCATACTGCCAGGTTTGCTCCAGTGATGAGGAGGGAGGGGATGATGAGGTCACTGACTCAACGTGGGTGCCTGATAGGAGAGAGGAGGAGGAGGAGGAGGAGGAGGCGGCACATCACCAACGAGGCAGGATGCCCTCCAAGGGCCAGCCTAAGGGCAGCACACTGACTGCATCACACCCCAAAGCTCCACATGTGCAGGGAGCTGCAGTCTCTGCGCGTTATTCAAAAAGTTCTTTGGTGTGGGCCTTTTTTGAGACGAGTGCATCAGATCGCACCGCTGCTATTTGCAACATATGTCTCAAGCGTATCTCGCGTGGCCAAAACATCTCCCGCTTGGGTACCACATGCTTGACCAGACATATTGTTAGGTACCTGGTAGGTGAGCCTGACTGTAGGAGAAGACCTCTCATACAACGCTGGTTCAGGAGCCACTGGAGTGGGAACAGTGGTCTCCTGAGCGCAGTGGGGTAGGAGTGCCTGTTGGAGTGAAGTCTCTGATGTAGAGGTAGAGATCCCTCCTGGGATAGCAGGTCTGCAGGTGAGAGGAGACTGGAACAGAAGCAGGCTGACACACTGGATGGTGGAACTTGCAGGTGAGAGGAGACTGGAACAGCAGCAGACTGATACACTGGAAGTGAGGAAGTCACTAGGCTGAAGCTGATGGTGCAACAGCAACAGGTAGGCAGGCACAAGCAGAGTCAAACAGTCCGGGTTGGCAGGTAACTGGCACACAGGTGATTACAGCAGGAAAAGGCAGAGTCGGTGAGCAGGCAGAGGTCGGCAACGGTAGCAGATTCAGACAGCAGAGGAGTCAGGCAGGCCGGGTCGGGATAGGAGCAGGTCGGATGGTCAAACAAGCCGGGTCAATCAGGTAACAAGCAATCAGGATTCAGGTTTCAGGCAGAGTCACAGAGCTGAGACGAAGCAGCACTGTTCCCATGAAACAGGGGAACTTTTATGTGCTGGTTGGCGCCAAACCGGCGCTAACGCGGACGCGCGCGCGCCCGTGCTCGTGCACGCGCCCGCGCCCGAGCGCCGCGCCGACGCACGGCAACGGTGGTAGTTTGACGCTGTGTCTGAACAGGGGCGCGCCGGCTCCTAGACGCATGCAGACGCCCTGATCTGGTGCTGGTGGATGCCTGACATTGCCCCCCCCCAAGGGGCAGCCTCCGGATGCCCAACAACCTCTTCTTCTCAGGATGAGTAGAGAAATAGGTGCGTACCAAACGCCTAGCATGCACATTACTGTCCGGTTCCCACGAGTTACTTTCTGGACCATAACCTTTCCATTTGATTAAAAATTGGTTTTGCCCTTGCCTTCTTCTACAATCAAGGATAGCCTCAACCTCAAATTCCTCACTGCCATCAACTACCACAGGTTCAGGAGGTCTTGTCCCTCTATCAGGAAAGGGATCAGGTATAGCAGGTTTGAGCAGAGATACATGGAAAACTGGATGAATTTTCAATGAATCAGGTAAAGTCAGTTCGTAAGACACTTCATTGATCTTCCTTCTAACTGGAAAGGGTCCCATGAATCTGGGTGCCAACTTCTTAGAAGGACATGCTAACTTGATATTAATGGTAGAAAGCCATACCTGATCGCCAATTTGTAAGTTCAGCTCCCCCCTTCTTTTCCGGTCGAAGATCTTCTTACCATCTGCCTGGGCCTTGGACACTGTTTCCTGCAATAACCGGCTGTTGTGACTGAGGAACTCCACTGTATTCTGTACTGCTGGGACCGAAGACTCTGAAAGGAAATCAGGTAAAAAGGTTAGGTGAAAGCCGTAATTGGCGAAAAACGGGGATTGACCGGTGGCAGAATGTTTGGCATTATTGTAAGCAAATTCTGCTAAGGGTAGTAGGGATACCCAATCGTTTTGTGTGAATGATGTGAAGCATCTGATGTATTGTTCCAGGGTCTGATTAGTCCTTTCCGTCTGACCGTTTGTTTGAGGATGATAGGCCGAGGACAAGGCCAATTCAATCTTTAGGGTTTCACATAGGGATCTCCAGAAACGTGAAGTGAATTGAACCCCTCTATCAGAAACTATGTTTACAGGTACTCCGTGAAGTCTGATGATTTCCTTGATAAATATGCGAGCAGTCTCGGTGGCAGACGGGGTTCCCTTTAAAGGTAAAAAATGAGCCATCTTGGTTAGACGATCCACTACAACAAAGATAACTGAGCATCCTTCGGAGCATGGAAGTTCCACAATAAAGTCCATAGAAATCATTTTCCATGGTCTGTCGGGTACCGGCAATGGTTTCAATAGGCCCCAAGCTCGATTCCTGGATGACTTATTCTGGATGCAGATGGGACAGGAACTAACATACTTTTCACAAAAGTCCTTCAGATTGGGCCACCAGAATGTACGCTGCACTAGTTCCAGGGTCTTGCGGACTCCGAAGTGGCCTGCCAAAGGATGGTCGTGGAGAAGTGTTAAAACCTTGACCCGGACATTTTCAGGAACAAAAATTTGGCTTCCCTTCCAGAACAATCCATCTCTACTCACTAAAGAAATTCCCGTTGGTCTGGTTGTTTCAGAGGATGCTTCTTTAATCAGGGAAAGTAAATCTGTTTGCAGCAGTAAAAAATTGTTTGCAGGTAAAATGGTGTCAGGAGTAGATAAGTCCTTGGGGTTGTCATGCATACGTGATAATGCATCCGGTTTAATATTTTTAGAGCCTGGACGGTATGTGATATGGAAGGAGAAACGTGAGAAGAACAGAGCCCAGCGGGCTTGTCGAGGCCTCAATCGTTTGGCAGATTGCAGGTACTCCAGGTTTTTATGGTCAGTATAGATTAGTACTGGATGCATAGCCCCCTCCAACAGGTACCTCCATTCTTCTAGAGCAGTTTTAATAGCAAGAAGCTCTCGGTCACCGACGTCATAATTCTTCTCCGCAGGGGAGAGTTTACGAGAGAAGAACCCTACAGGATGCATTATCTCCTTGTTACCTTTGCGTTGTGAAAGAATCGCACCTACCGCAATCTCAGAGGCATCAACCTCTAAAATAAACGGTAAGGAGGGTTCAGGGTGGCTGAGGATAGGTGCTGAAGTAAACAGTCTTTTGAGATTCTCGAAAGCGTCTTGGGCAAGTTGGTTCCAGGAGAAACGGATATTTTGTCTGGTTAACTGTGTGATAGGTGCAATTATGGCTGAGAAGCCTTTGATGAATTTTCTGTAGAAGTTTGCAAATCCCACAAACCGCTGCACACCCTTCTTGTCCACGGGGACCGGCCAGTCCAAAACAGCGGAAACCTTTTGTGGGTCCATCTTGATGCCTGTTGCAGATATGATTAACCCCAGGAATTGGATGCTATGTTGTTCAAACTCACATTTCTCTGCTTTTGCGTATAGACTGTGTAAGCGGAGGCGACCCAACACCCTGCGGACATGTTCCTGGTGCAGTTCACGGGATTCAGAAAAAATCAGTATATCATCCAAGTATGCAATTACAAATACGTCTAGAAAGTCCCTGAGGACGTCGTTAATCAGGTGTTGGAAGGTTGCAGGAGCGTTGCAGAGTCCAAAGGGCATGACCAGGTATTCATAATGCCCGAATCGGGTTCGGAATGCTGTCTTCCACTCATGTCCAGCCTGGATACGGATTAAATTATAAGCCCCTCTCAGGTCAAGTTTGGTGAAAATGACGGCAGTCCTTAATTTTTGAAAAAGTTCAGGTATTAAAGGTAAAGGGTACCGGTTCTTGACCGTGATCTTGTTTAGTTCACGATAGTCGATGCACGGCCGGAGAGACTTGTCCTTTTTGGTGACGAAGAAGATTCCGGCGCCAGCTGGAGAGGTAGAATGGCGTATAAAACCTTTGGCCAGGTTCTCATCTATGTATGTCTTTAACACTTCCTGTTCTTTCTCAGATAATGGAAAAATGCGTCCAAATGGTATTTCGGATCCTGGCAGTAATTCGATGGGGCAATCGTATGGACGATGAGGTGGAAGGGAGTCTGCCCCTTTTTTACTAAACACATCAAGGAATTCATGATATTGTTTGGGTATGACCTGGCAAAGTTTCTGGTCGGTGTCTAAACAAAGTAGGGTGGAAGAGGAATCTGAATCCTTCTTAAAACAGTGTTCAAGACAGTAAGAGGATGAGAATTTTACTTCTCCAGATGTCCACTGAATGTAAGGGTTGTGGGCCTGCAGCCAAGGGATACCCAGGATGATGGGAAACATGGGAGAGGAGATGACATCAAGAACCAGCAGTTCCTTGTGTTGGGAGGAAGTAGAAGCAGGCAGAGGCAGGGTCTCCTTGGTTACTTGTCCTGATCTGATGCGGGATCCGTCCGCTAGAAATACGGCAAGTCCCTGGGTTTTGGCTCGTAAAGGAATGTTATGTTGGCTGGTAAAGTTTGAATCAATAAAGCAACTGCATGCTCCGGAATCAATGATGGCGTTGGTTGTTATAGTCCCTTCTTGCAGCTGTAAAGACAGAGGAATGGAAATGTGGGTAGAGTTCGCAGATAGGGCAGAGAGACTGGTAAACACGACAGACGGGCACTTACTTAACTTGACAGGACAGTTCAGTACGTAGTGTCCAGACCCACCGCAGTAGAGGCACAGATTGAGTTGTCGGCGTCGGGCCCGTTCTTCAGGCGATAATGCAGGTCGCATCAGGCCCAATTGCATTGGTTCCACGGAGTCAGATGAGACATTAGCTGAATTAAGACTGGGTGAAGGTGTATAGCGGGTTGCTGGAAGTGGTGCTCTGGTTGTCATCCAAATCGGGCGGGATTGAAGAGCAGATCGCTCAGATCGACATTCCCGGATACGTCGGTCGATTTGGATAGTCAAGTTAATCAGGGCCTCGAGAGTGTTTGGTACACCCACTCGGGCAAGTTCATCTTTTAAACCCTCAGATAGGCCCAAGCGGAACTGGTGACGCAGGGCCGCGTCATTCCACTGAGTGTCCGCACTCCAACGTCTAAAGTCCATGATATAGTCTTCCGCAGGTCTGCGGCCTTGCTGGAGTGTAAACAAAGCGGTTTCAGCTGTAGCAGTCTGTTGGGGGTCTTCATATATCTGTGCCATGGCTTCAAAGAAGGAAGATAAGGACTGGGTCAATGCTGAGTCCCCCTCAAGTAGACGATGGGCCCAGGTCTGGGGTTCCCCTTGTAGGAGGGAGATCACGAATCCCACTTTAGTGGCCTCCAGTGAGAAAGTACGGGGCTGTAATGCAAAGAAGAGCTTGCATGCGTTGCGAAAGGCCCGGAACTTGGCCCGGTCTCCAGAGAATCTATCAGGAGTGGGAACCTTTGGTTCAGGTGGGAGCATCACTACGGAAGGGCCAGGAACCGACTGTGCCGGGGTTGCAGCTGAGGAGGAGGCCACGGGGTTAGACCCTGCAAGGTGCTGGACTTGTCCCTCCAATCTGCTGTAATTGTCCTGGAGGGATTGGACGGCTTGGCTAAGAGCCGCAAGGTGGGTGCAGATCTCCTTTAATGGAGAGGAATCTCCTGCAGACTCAGTCATGGCTGCTTCGTACTGTTAGGTACCTGGTAGGTGAGCCTGACTGTAGGAGAAGACCTCTCATACAACGCTGGTTCAGGAGCCACTGGAGTGGGAACAGTGGTCTCCTGAGCGCAGTGGGGTAGGAGTGCCTGTTGGAGTGAAGTCTCTGATGTAGAGGTAGAGATCCCTCCTGGGATAGCAGGTCTGCAGGTGAGAGGAGACTGGAACAGAAGCAGGCTGACACACTGGATGGTGGAACTTGCAGGTGAGAGGAGACTGGAACAGCAGCAGACTGATACACTGGAAGTGAGGAAGTCACTAGGCTGAAGCTGATGGTGCAACAGCAACAGGTAGGCAGGCACAAGCAGAGTCAAACAGTCCGGGTTGGCAGGTAACTGGCACACAGGTGATTACAGCAGGCAAAGGCAGAGTCGGTGAGCAGGCAGAGGTCGGCAATGGTAGCAGATTCAGACAGCAGAGGAGTCAGGCAGGCCGGGTCGGGATAGGAGCAGGTCGGATGGTCAAACAAGCCGGGTCAATCAGGTAACAAGCAATCAGGATTCAGGTTTCAGGCAGAGTCACAGAGCTGAGACGAAGCAGCACTGTTCCCATGAAACAGGGGAACTTTTATGTGCTGGTTGGCGCCAAACCGGCGCTAACGCGGACGGGCGCGCGCCCGTGCTCGTGCACGCGCCCGCGCCGTGCACCCGCGCGTGCCCGAGCGCCGCGCCGACGCACGGCAACGGTGGTAGTTTGACGCTGTGTCTGAACAGGGGCGCGCCGGCTCCTAGACGCATGCAGACGCCCTGATCTGGTGCTGGTGGATCCCTGACACATATGTTGACCTGCCATGCAGTTCGTTGGCAAGCGTATCTAAAAGACCCACACCAAAGAACAAAGAGGACCTCTCCTTGCTCCTCATCAGCTGAGATCTCCAACCCCACTATACCTTCAGTCCTCTCTGAGACCTGCACTGAGAGGAATGAAGGTGTAGACTTAGGTGTGTCACAGCCAAGTACTTGTGGGCAATCTGCTTTTGGTACACTGACGTCAGATTGTACCAGGCAAATTTCCCTGCCCCAGCTGCTGCACCTCCGAAAGAAGTTTGCTCCCAGCCATCCACATGCCCAGCGGTTGAATGCTAGCTTGGCAAAATTGCTAGCACTTCAACTGCTGCCTTTTCAGTTGGTAGACTCTGCCCCCTTCCATGAGTTTGTGGAATGTGCAGTTCCTCAGTGGCAGGTACCCAAACGCCACTTTTTCTCACGGAAGGCGATTCCGGCTCTCTACCGGCATGTGGAAGGCAATGTCCATGCCTCGCTGGACAGGGCGGTCAGCGGTAAGGTGCATATTTCCGCTGACTCATGGTCCAGCAGGCATGGACAGGGACGTTACCTAAGTTGCACGGCGCATTGGGTGACTCTGCTGGCAGCTGGGAAGGATGCAGGACAAGGTGCAGTAGTGTTGGAGGTTGTTCCGCCACCACGCCTCCAAAATGCCACTACTAATGATTGTGACACACCTCTCTCCTCCACCCCCTTCTCTTCTTCTTCCTCCATGGCCTCTTCCTGTGCTTTTTCCTCGGAACCAGCGGTGCTCCGTAGCCGTTCAAGGGGCTACGCAAGTACGCAGGCCAAAAGATGCCATGCGGTGCTTGAGCTGGTGTGCTTGGGGGACAGGAGCCACACTGGGGCAGAGGTTCTCTCAGCTCTGCAGGGGCAGGTTCAGAGGTGGTTGACGCCATGCCAACTTAAGGCAGGAATGGTGGTTTGCGACAATGGCACCAACCTTCTCTCTGCCCTCCGACAGGGACAAATGACCCATGTGCCCTGTTTGGCTCACATCCTTAACTTGGTGGTGCAGCGGTTCTTGGGCAAGTACCCGGGCTTACAGGATGTCCTGAGGCAGGCCAGGAAAGTCTGTGTGCATTTCCGCCGGTCATATAATGCCAGTGCTCGGCTGGCGGACCTCCAAAAGTAGTTTAACCTGCCCAAGAACCGCCTAATCTGTGACATGCCCACCAGGTGGAACTCAACGTCGGCCATGCTGCAGCGGCTGCACACGCAGCAGAGGGCTATCAATGAGTACCTGTGCGACTATAGCACCAGGACAGGGTCAGGGGAGCTTGTTTTTTTTCCCCACGCCAGTGTGCCATGATCAGGGATGCATGCACTGTCCTGTCACCATTTGAGGAGGCCACGAGGATGATGAGCAGTGACAGTGCATGCATCAGTGACACTGTCCCCCTTGTCCACCTGTTGGAGCACATGCTGCGTGGAATAATGGACAGGGCACTTGAGGCAGAACAGAGGCAGGAAGAGGAGGACTTCCTTAGCTCTCAAGGCCCCCTTTATCCAGACAGTGTTCCTGCATGCCCGCTGATCACACAGGAAGAAGAGGAGGCGGAGGAGGAGGAGGAAGATTGTGTCAGTATGGAGGTGGAGCCTGGCACTCAGCATCAGCAGCAGTCTTTAAGGGATCAGTCCCAAGAAACACATGGACTTGTACGTGGCTGGGAGGAGGTGGCTGCGGACCATGTCGTCCTTAGTGACCCAGAGGACTCTGGACCGAATGCCTCAGCAAACCTACGCTGCATGGCCTCCCTGATCCTGCAAAGCCTGCGTAAGGGTCCTCGTATTCGTGGTATCAAGGAGAAGGACCAATACTGGCTGGCAACCCTCCTTGATCCACGTTACAAGGGTAAGGTTGAGGACCTTATCTTGCCATCGCAGAGGGAGCAGAGGATGAAACATCTTCGGGAGGCCTTGCAGAAAGGTCTGTGCAATGCGTTCCCAGAGACTGGGAGGTTATGAACTCCTATTTCTTTACAACGTGTAGGGAAAAAAGGCAAGAAGCGCCAATCTAAGTGCAGTATCATTAAAAACTTTAATTTAGATTATAAAAACAACAACAGCCAAATGGCTACTCACAAGGACAGGATTAATATAGGCAAGGACATATAGTGGGTCCAGGGACGTCCTCCTCAGATGTTATAAAGGTGCATAGTGCAGGTTCCGGTGGAGGTGCTGTCAGCGCTATGATGTACGGGTGGTCTGTGGGGTCTCTGCTGTGGGTGCTGAGCTGCAAGGAAGATGGAAGTGTCCGCAAGAAGAGCCGGCATCTACTAGGACATAGGAGCCAGGACCGTAGCAGGAAACAGGAACCGGATGGAGACAGGTTCCTGTTTCCTGCTACGGTCCTGGCTCCTATGTCCTAGTAGATGCCGACTCTTCTTGCGGACACTTCCATCTTCCTTGCAGCTCAGCACCCACAGCAGAGACCCCACAGACCACCCGTACATCATAGCGCTGACAGCACCTCCACCGGAACCTGCACTATGCACCTTTATAACATCTGAGGAGGACGTCCCTGAACCCACTATATGTCCTTGCCTATATTAATCCTGTCCTTGTGAGTAGCCATTTGGCTGTTGTTGTTTTTATAATCTAAATTAAAGTTTTTAATGATACTGCACTTAGATTGGCGCTTCTTGCCTTTTTTCCCCACATTATCTTTCAGAGTTGTTTGCTTCCACTCTCAAGTGAGCTGCCGCTGGTGCACAGTATCAGATTCCTTTGAACTATATATTTCATTGACTTTTATATATATTTTTTTCATTGACCATTATCTTTACTCTCTGGACGTTTGTGGCAGAGTCTACATATATTTTTATATTTTTGATTTTGCATATCCAGGGTTATTAGTCACACTGCCCGTCTTATCCCAGACTTGTTTTATATTTATGTGTATCATGTCCATTCATGTTTGATGTGTGTTCTTGCGCCATTTATCTTTTTTGTTCTTTACAACGTGTTGCTGAGGTTTCGGTCAGTCAAAGAAGGAGCGGTGGAGAAGGTGGCCGTCTGACCGATGCGTTCAGACAATTTTTTGGTCCGCAGCCCCAAGGTATGATCGGTTCCAGCAACCATCGCCAGCGTCTGTTTTACATGGTGCAGGAATACCTAGGGGCAAGATCTGACTTGGACACCTTTCCCACCGAAAATCCTCTGGGTTACTGGGTCTTGAGGATGGATCACTGGCCAGAGCTTTCACAGTATGTAATTGAGCTACTGGCCTATCCTGCATCCAGCGTTCTTTCGGAACGCACATTCAGTGCTGCTGGAGGCTTTGTAACCGATCACAGGGTGCGTCTGTCCACTGACTCGTCGATCGACTGACCTTCATAAAAATGAATCAGTCTTGGATCACTACCAGCTACCAAGCACCTAATGCTGATGTAACCGAATAGTTTTTTTGAAATCTCAGATCCCTTCAAAGACTGCCTATGCTGATGCTGAGTGACTATCCCTGAGTAATTATTCTCTTCCTCCTCAATGATCACGCTGATAGCTTGTAAGAACATTTTTGGTTCTGGGCGCCACCACCAGTGCCTAAGGCCTAATTTTTCAGCCCCTGTTTAACAGGAGCGTGTAATTACAATTTTTGATGCAATACTTTGCAGCAGGGCTCGTTTCTGCGTTCCAACTAGAGTATCTGTGAGGGGTTGCAGTGTTGTGGCACCAGCACCAGTGCCTAAGGCCCAACTTTTCAGCCCCTGTTTAACAGGGGCGTGTAATTACAATTTTTGATGCAATACTTTGCAGCAGGGCTCATTTCTGCATTACAACTAGAGTATCTGTGAGGGGTTGCAGTGTTGTGGCACCAGCACCAGTGCCTAAGGCCCAATTTTTCAGCCCCTGTTTAACAGGGGCGTGTAATTACAATTTTTGATGCAATACTTTGCAGCAGGGCTCGTTCCTGTGTTCCAACTAGAGTGTCTGTGAGGGGTTGCAGTGTTGTGGCACAAGCACCAGTGCCTAAGGCCTAATTTTTCAGCCCCTGTTCTACAGGGGCATGTAATTACAATTCTTGATCTAATATTTCACAGCAGGGCCCATTTCTGCACCCACCAACAGCGAGTGAGGACTTACAGTGTTGTGGCACCAGCACCACCACCACCACCAAAGGCCCAATTTTTCTGCCCTTGTTCAACAGGGGCATGTAATTACAATTACAAACATATTCTACTTAACAACAAACCTACAGTCCCTGTCTTGTTTGCACCGCCTGTATACTGCTGTTCAGAGTATATAGGGCCTGGTGGCCCCACACCTTTCCTTATTTTAATTTGGGTGCGGGGTTCCCCTTAATATCCATACAAGACCCAAAGGGCCTGGTAATGGACTGGGGATTACCCATGCCGTTTGTCTCACTGATTTTCATCCATATTGCCAGGACTCGACATTACATTAAACCCGCAAGCAGTTTTAAATGAGATTTATTCCTTTAAAAATGACATTTTGTGCAGGGACTGTTCTAAGCACGGGAAACACGCGCCACTTTACAGGCATACTATAGACACCCCCCAGGTACGATATTTAAAGGAATATTTCACTTTTTTTTTTTTTACTTTAAGCATCATTAAAATCACGGCTCCCAAAAAAACGGCCGTTTTAAATGTTTTTTTTGCATTGATACATGTCCCCTGGGGTAGGACCCGGGTCCCCAAACCCTTTTTAGGACAATACCATGCAAATTAGCCTTTAAAACGTTCGCGTCCCATAGACGTCAATGGGGTTCTAACGTTCGTGCGAATTTTCGGTCCGTTTGCAGGTTCTGGTGCGAACCAAACCGGGGGGTGTTCGGCTCATCCCTAGTAGTGACCTACACCTCCACAGTTTAGACAGACGTCTTGATTCGTTGGCCTCTAGCCAGATGCAACAGGTGAGTCTGGGGGTACATTCTGCCCCGTAATACCCTTGCTGAACAACTCAGTATGTTTTTCTGCCAGCCGGTTCATCACTTCTATCATCTGGGATACCTGCATCTTTAGTGCGGCTATCTCGGACTTGAGATTTAACGATTCAGTCATCATCCATCTCAGCTATGACATCTGAGTCTTGAGAAGTTTGACCTCAGAGTTGTCACCAGCTGCACTGGCCACTCTGACCCCCGACAACCAATTCTGACTTTTGACTCTTCTTCTTGTTCTTCAGCATAGCCTCTTCTTTCTGCACAATCCTGATTAGATCTGGATACTTCAGGATGCCACCATCTTGCCTGGATCTCTGCAGGATGATGATGGGGTCCAAAGGCTGGGCACCCTGCAAGACTTGCTGTGCACGGACCTCATCTACTTCCTAGGGATCCAAACCCTTCTTCAGTAGAATTTGATGCAGTATCTTATCCAAACATCTCACATAATCGGATAACTTTTCCCCTGCGTTCTGGTAAGTATACACAAACTGGTACATGAGGTCAGAAGCCTTTTCAGTGCACCCAAACACATCCTGCAGCATGTTCAGGTAGTCTTGAACGATTCAATCTTTCTTACTGAGCTTCATATTGCAGATAACTTGTGAGGCAGGCCCTCTTAAACTCTCTTTGGTTCTCTGTTTCTTTTGGGTCTGAGGAATGTCGCATTCATCCAGGGCTTGTGTGACCTGGTCCAGCCACTCTTTAAAGTTGTGCTCCCCTGTAGGCACTTGATGTCTCCCAGAAAAGGTCCTGAGTTTCTGGTACCCACATTCAGAGTACGTTGGAGTATCCCTCTGGCACTTTAACACAAATTCTCCCAAGACAGTGAAGAACTCTGGTCCAATCGTAGCTAGGGGTGTCGTGGAATGGACTTCTTCTTTCATGGCCTCAGCTTGACTAGAACTTGCTGGAGACATGTCTGGCATGCTTGGCTGAATTAAAGGTGCCTCAGTCTTGTCAGCCAACTGCACACTGGTTCCTTGGAAACTGTCTGGAATCAATGTTTTCACCTCTTGGCTGATCTGCTCTTCAGCCCAGGGCTCCCCAGGGAGCTTAATCACTAAGCTTGACTCTTGGGTGGCGCCTTCTTCATGACACTACTGTGTCACAGCAGCAGGGTCCATCTTGGCACTGAGGGTGCTGTCTTGAGTTAATTGCAGAGTAGTGGTATTATCCTGGATGAGCCCTCATGTGTAGCGATACCCCCTTTTGTTTGTTCAGTCCGTTACTCTGCCTCTCAACCCTAATAACAGCCTCAGCCCTCTCTGGCACACCTGGCAATAGTGCAATGACCAATGAGAAACATAGATGTTATGATAAAACACAGAAATTGTCTTTACTGCAATATTTCTGTGGAAGAATACCAGACAGTAACAGTATATATTCAAATATTCAACTAGAGAGCAATAACTGAGATTTAGGAGCAATATAGTTCTCAATCCTATATTCAAGCTGCTTTCAGGGGATTCCAAACCTGAGAATGTCCCTAAGAGCAGAGGCACACTTAAATGCTAAATAAAGCACAATATGACACATTAAATTGAATTGGTTACCTTTACTCAGGTTGGCTGTATGAATCCAGCCAGGAGGAAAGCAGAAGAATGATTCTCTTTGTGTCAGGCCTCTCTCTTCTGTCCCCTGACACCACAGGCCCAATGTTAAACACTTTATTCAAATCAACATACAATGGCTTAACCTCCTAGATAAGCTGTCCCACACACCTGGATCAGGCAGCTGTGGCAAGCGTGTCATAGGTTCGCCATCGCTGCTCTATAGTGTGTGCTTGTCTCAGTTATGAGCACTTAGTGACATTTCTGTCTGCTGCTTCATTCCTCTGCAATCAGCATGAGTCACTTTTGACAAGTTTTCCTGAAACCAAAAAAAAAAAAAAAAAGTGACAAGGTAGGGATCTCCAGCACATAGCATGTGAGTGACAGCCTCATCTCTGTCCCTGTGTGCTGTGTGAAGGGGGGTGTGTCCCTTCTTTCCAATCAGCTCTCAGAGCTGTCCTCACTGAGCTCTGCAGAGTGTAACTTCAGCTCTCTGCCCCCGGTTTTCTGGAGGCTCAGACAAGCTGTGAACATTTTTTGACTTTGAATGGATATGGAGGAGAGAGGGCTGCAGATAGACAGGTACAACTTATGTTGGAGGATTTGTTTCATTTCTGTGTATCCCCTGAGGCCAGTGACTTTATCGGAAATATATAAAAGGGTTTACATCCACTTTAAGCAATACTTAACTGCAGTAGAGGCAGACATAACTTCACAGTGTGGCCGATCGGTGTAAATCTCAGGACTAAATAGGCAGAAATGCTAATCCTTTGGAAAGTAAAAAACCTCCCTGCTGTATATTTTGTCTGCGTATCTAGCTCTTTACCAAGATTTCAGCTTTAAGCAAATGGAAGCCATTGTCAAGGGTAGATTTCTACGGGGAGGTCATCCAACATTCTCTGTCCAGTGGATGTGCATGCTAGATGTAAAAACAATCTTCCAAGAGTCTAATTGCTTCTGATGGAATGGACAGATCCTTTCACAATGGTTAGTTTTAATTTTCAGGCTACATAAGCTTCTCTTAAAGATTTCAAAGGACATGTTTGGAAGTAGAGTGTTGATATTTACATGCAGATGCTCATCTAATGCTGAGAGGGTACTAATGGCGGCTGATAGTGCTAAAAGCTGGAGTGTTAGTGCACTTGAGGATGTTCTGTACAGTAGGGGGTCTAATTTAGCTGTTAGCTGCTCAGCATTGCCTGGGAGAAATCATTCAGTGGAAAAAAAATGGGCTTTATGTTTATTTACATATATATTTGTGACTACCACAATGCAATGTGATGTGCTCATTTTAGCATTCTAATATACTCTGAAAAGTATATTCAAGTTCTACTATCCAAGTTCCTATTCATGATTTGCAGCCATTATCCCTGAAACATGTTATATTTGGGTGTGCACATTTTTATTATATATATTATTATATTATAATATATTATATATTATATATAACAGCAGATCTGTTGAATCTCAAAAATTTTGTGGGGACATGTAGTTCACAGCAGATCTACAGTTTAACAAAAGATATGGTAAATTAATTATTTTAATTTTTTTAAATAGAATCAAAGTATTGCCAAAATGGCATTTGGGTGCCTCACCTCCTTTACAAAGTATCCAATGCCTGTTTAAGCTGGCCATAGGGAGGCCAGCAGGGCCTGGATGAGATTCGAACCATATATGGGAAGGCTGAATATACCCAAGCTGATTGATCAATCAACTTGGGTACAACCAGCCTGTCAGATTTTCCATGTAATTATTGCCAGAGGCTATTATAGCTGTAATCACTGTGTTCTCCCGGGGATGACAGCTTCCCCTGCCCCCTCCCCCCGCCAGGAAAACACAATGGCTGTGGTGGCAAGAAAGAAAAGCACCTCGTCTATTGGCTGGCTTAAGCCTAGAGGGAATCTAACAGAGAGTACTGCATACCCTAATCAATTGTCCAGCAGGCTTTCTCCTTGCCAATTCCAGTATTGATACCTGGTCTCACGATGCCACTACCCTTCTTTGGTTGTGCGCATGCCCCTCTTGCTGATGATGCTACCTATATGAAATAGTATTATAGAATGAACCTAGAGTGTCCCAAGGTGTGCCAAGAGAAGGAAGGAATCAGATCCACGAGGGAGCTACAAATGGAAACTCAAAATGCAAACGCCCCCAAGAACAACCCAACATTACCCATGTTTGAAATATATAAGGTTTAAACAAGGATATCACAAACTATAATATAACATAATTTTCCATTGTGTATAACAATATACTACCTTGTTGCAAAGAGTAGGTTACCACCCAAGAATTGAAACTCTCCACACTAATCCAAAGGAGAAGGCTTTGGCATAGTCCTGCATAGTTCAGATACAAAACAATGCAGATTAGAAATAAAGTGCCTTATTATAGAGATTTCTCTTCAATAGAACACATACTGTACAGTAAACCTTATAAGACTTACTTTATAATTACTAGTAAACAGTGCAGAGAGAGGCTGCCATAAAAATGCTTTACTGGAGAAGTGTAACAGGAATTAGATGGTTTATGAATGGAAAAATCCCATTCCCTTTTATAGAGTCTGTAACATAAATATAAATATATATATATATATATATATATATATATATATATATATATATATATATATACTGCATATATACAGTGTATACAGTATCGCACAAAAGTGAGTACACCCCTCACATTTTTTGTAAATATTTTATATTTTATTATATCTTTTCATGTGGCAACACTGCAGAAATGACACTTTGCTACAATGTAAAGTAGTGAGTGTACAGCTTGTATAACAGTGTACATTTGCTGTCCCCTCAAAATAACTCAACACACAGCCATTAATGTCTAAACTGCTGGCAACAAAAGTGAGTACACCCCTAAGTAAAAATGTCCAAGTTGGACCCAATTAGCCATTTTCCCTACCTGGTGTCATGTGACTTGTTAGTGTTACAAGGTCTCAGCTGTGAATGGGGAAGAGGTGTATTAAATTTGGTGTTATTGCTCTCACTCTCTCATGGAAGTTCAGCATGGCACCTCATGGCAAAGAACTCTGAGGATCTGAAAAAAAAGAATTGTTGCTCTACATGAAGATGGCCTAGGCCAGTGATGGCGAACATTGGCACCCCAGATGTTTTGGAACTACATTTCCCATGATGCGCAATTACACTGCAGAGTGCATGAGCATCATGGGAAATATAGTTCCAAAACATCTGGGGTGCCAAGGTTCACCATCACTGGCCTAAGCTATAAGAAGATTGCAAAGACCCTAAAATTGAGCTGCAGCATGGTGGCCTAGACCATACAGCGGTTTAACAGGACAGGTTCCACTCAGAACAGGCCTCGCCATGGTTGACCAAAGAAAGTGAGTGCAGAGGTTGAAAGGATGGGGGGGTCAGTCTGTCAGTGCTCAGATCATACGCCACACACTGCATCAAATTGGTCTGCATGGGTGTCATCCCAGAAGGAAGCCTCTTCTATAGATGATTCTCAAGATAGCCCCCAAACAGTTTGCTGAAGACAAGCAGACTAAGGATATGGATTACTGAAACCATGTCCTGTGGTCTGATGAGACCAATATAAACTTATTTGGTTCAGATGGTGTCAAGCATGTGTGGCGACAACCAGGTGAGGAGGACAAAGACAAGTGTGTCTTGTCTACAGTCAAGCATGGTGGTGGGAGTGTCATGGTCTGGGGCTGCATGAGTGGTGCTGGCACTGGGGAGCTACAGTTCATTGAGGGAACCATGAATGCCAACATGTACTGTGACATACTGAAGCAGAGCATGATCCCCCTCCCTTTGAAGATTGGGCCGCAGGGCAGTATTCCAACATGATAACAACCCCAAACACACCTCCAAGACGACCACTGCCTTGCTAAAGAAGCTAAGGGTAAAGGTGATGGACTGGCCAAGCATGTCTCCAGACCTAAACCCTATTATGCATTTGAGGGGCATCCTCAAACAGAAGGTGGAAGAGCGCAAGGTCTCTAACTTCCACCAGCTCCGTGATGTTGTCATGAAGGAGTGGAGGAGGACTCGAGTGACAACCTGTGAAGCTCTGGTGAACTCCATGCCCAAGAGGGTTACAGCAGTGCTGAGAAATAATGGTGGCCACATAAAATATTGACACTTTGGGCCCAATTTGGACATCTTCACTTAGGGGTATACTGACTTTTGATGCCAGCGGTTTAGCCATTAAGGCCAGTGTGTTGAGTTATTTTGAGGGGACAGCAAATTTACACTGTTATACACGCTGTACACTTGCTACTTTACATTATAGCAAAGTGTCATTTCTTCAGTGTTGTCATATGAAAAGATATAATAAAATGTTTACAAAAATGTGAGTGGTGTACTCACTTTTGTGAGATACTGTATATCTCTATAGATATATAGATATTTTTTATATTACATTTTTTGCACAGTGTTTGCATATTTTATATGGACTTTATTTGCACAGATATGTCAATTTAGGATGAGTTCATCATATGTTTAATGCACTTTTATTTTGTCTCTTATGTGATTTATTAACTTATACCTAGCAAAAGGATAGCACGCTTTTTATTGTTTGGTTGAACTTTACTCTATTACCTAAAACTATTTTGAGCTTGGGGAATCTAAATTTCAATAAGGGCTCCTTTCATATAGTATGTCTGTTATTTTGTGTGGCCCCCCTTTATTTTACCTTTAGCGTCTACCGTCTGCAATATTTTACCTTTACCATCTACCCTCTGCAATATCTGTACAATGCATGGGCTGAGAAGGAGTTTTCTCCTTTTTAGCAGCAGACTTTGTGTTACATATTTTTTTTAGCACTGTATTGATTATTAATAGTGTTTTAATATTAGCTTCATGTAATCCTCTATACGGCAGCATTCATACTAATAGAACTGCGAGCCAGTCAGGATTGCATTGCTTTGAACAGTGCTCCCGCCATTCTATTACTTCATTATTCATTACTTCATCCAATCAACAGCTAGGGGAAGGTCCTTGACCAAGATGTATTGCTTAATTGCAGTAGAGAAACTAAGGTCAGCTGGGCTGTCTGGCAGAGATGGCTAGATCAGAATTTCTTGGCAGATAAAACAATTCACATTATCATATTTCAACCATGTATTAAGCTGTTAGCCTTCCGTTCAGATGTACCAAGGTTAAGACACATAGGCTAATATGGGCTGAGTTGCTTTATATGCCAGTGATGGTTTTTATTCCAAGGCTGGCACTGTCCAGGCAGATATTTATAAGGCAGGAAGCAGTTTGTGTAGTACACACAGATTATAAATTGAACAATACGGTAAAACATGACCTTATCTTTTGGATTGACACATGATAGTTACGGGTGTTAGATAGGTACATTTGAAAAACTTTCCTTTCAGCCCAAATGCACACACAGTACATAATGCAGATCATGCCGTCATCCCTGGGGGGCTGGGAGATAGCCTATGCTTGTCCCTTCACTCACACTGAAAAATGGTTGTGAAGAAATAGAACATTTGGTCATACACTGGCAAAGAGCCCTATGGATTTATCCAGTCTTTTCCAACAAATCTACATGTTGTACTGTTGATGTACACTAGTACACAACACCTGAACAAACCCATCTATACAACCACCACAACCCAAATGGCCCTGAAAGTGATACTAAACCCTTTATTTTTTTATAAGTGTATGTAATATGTATAGTCTGCTTCCTTGAAAATGTGCCTTTCTTTGTTTCCTATCCAGTCCCCAAACTGCTGTCCTCACCTCCCTGTTTACAGTTGTCTCCTTTTAACTAGCTGGCTGCTAAGGAGACACCTGGGAGTGTGTGCTCCCGGCTGGGGCTATGTGCGTCCATTCAAACACACAGCACCTGAGCAAGTCACATCCCCGATCCCTCCTCCCAGACAGTTGCTTAAGCTCTTTTAAGCGCTTTTACCCCCTTTCTGCCCAGGGCCAATTTTCAGTGCTGTCACACCTTGAATGATAATTGCGCAGTCATGCAACACTGTACCCATATTACATTTTTATCATTTTGTTCACACAACTAGAGCTTTCTTTTGGTCATATTTAATCACCACTGGGTTTTATTTTTTGCTGAATAATTGAAAAAAGACTGAGAATTTAAAAAAAAAAGTGTTTTTCTTTGTTTCTGTTATAAAATTTGGAAATAAATAAATGTTCTTCATAAATTTAGGCCAAAGCATATTCTGCTACATTTCTTTGGTGAAAATAACCCAAATCCGTGTATAATATTTAGTCTGTATGGATCACACGATTATTTACACGCTATCATGGATCAGCAGCCATGCTTAGTGTGGGGATAGCCAGAGTTTTTACACTAACACTAACCAGCCTCATGTTTCAGACACTAGAGATGGTATGGGTGACTTTTAGGCAGCACCCGGAGTTTAGTCATATGTCAGGAGGTAACCACAGATGATGCCAAAAAATGGTGGCTCAGAAATTCTCACTAATGTAATCTAGATATGACTGCACAGTCATAGGCCTACCTTACAGGCATGGGTGTACGCAGTGTAATGCATTAGGGTGTGCACACCAAAGCTCAAACACACATACATGTGTATATATATATATATATATATATATATATATATATATATATATATACACAGTGGGGACAGAAAGTATTCAGACCCCCTTACATTTTTCACTTATATATATATATCAATTTATATTGCAGCCCATTGCTAAAATCATTTAAGTTCTCAATGCTTGCACACTTTAAGCAAAGTCGCTCAGTGGGAGATCTTTCCCATCTTTCTACTGCCACACAAAGCAATAATGCTAATGCAATCGGTGTGATTAGGGTGTGCCCAGGCACACCCAACACACCCTGTATGCAAATTATGCTTACAGGTACAGTGGGGACGGAAAGTATTCAGATCCCCTTACATTTTTCACTCTTTCTTATATTTCAGCCATTTGCTAAAATCATTTAAATTCATTTTTTTTCCTCATTAATGTACACACAGCACCCCATATTGACATAAAACACAGAATTGTTGACATTTTTGCAGATTTATTAAAAAAGAAGAACTGAAATATCACATGTTCCAAAGTATTCAGACCCTTTGCTCAGTATTTAGTAGAAGCACCCTTTTGATCTAATACAGCCATGAGTCTTTTTGGAAAAGATGCAACAAGTTTTTCACACCTGGATTTGGGGATCCTCTGCCATTCCTCCTTGCAGATCCTCTCCAGTTCTGTCAGGTTGGATGGTAAAAGTTGGTGGACAGCCATTTTTAGGTCTCTCCAGAGATGCTCAATTGGGTTTAAGTCAGAGCTCTGGCTGGGCCATTCAAGAACAGTCACGGAGTTGTTGTGAAGCCACTCCTTCGTTATTTTAGCTGTGTGCTTAGGGTCATTGTCTTGTTGGAAGGTAAACCTTCGGCCCAGTCTGAGGTCCTGAGCACTCTGGAGAAGGTTTTCGTCCAGGATATCCCTGTACTTGGCCGCATTCATCATTCCCTGAATTTCAACCAGTCGTCCTGTCCCTGCAGCTGAAAAACACCCCCACAGCATGATGCTCCCACCACCATGTTTCACTGTTGGGACTGTATTGGACAGGTGATGAGCAGTGCCTAGTTTTCTCAACACAAACCACTTAGAATTAAGGCCAAAAAGTTCTATCTTGGTCTCATCAGACCAAAGAATCTTATTTCTCACCATCTTGGAGTCCTTCAGGTGTTTTTTTTAGCAAACTCAATGCTGGTTTTCATGTGTCTTGCACTGAGGAGAGGCTTCCGTCGGGCCACTCTGCCATACAGCCCCGACTGGTGGAGGGCTGCAGTGATGGTTGACTTTCTAAAACTTTCTCCCATCTCCCGAATGCATCTCTGGAGCTCAGCCACAGTGATCTTTGGGTTCTTCTTTACCTCTCTCACTAAGGCTCTTCTCCCCCGATACCTCAGTTTGGTCGAGCGGCCAGCTCTAGGAAGGGTTCTGGTCGTCCCAAACATCTTCCATTTAAGGATTATGGAGGCCACTGTGCTCTTAGGAACCTTAAGTGCAGCAGAGATTTTGTAACCTTGGCCAGATCTGTGCCTTTCCACAATTCTGTCTCTGGGCTCTTCAGGCAGTTCCTTTGACCTCATGATTCTCATTTGCTCTGGCATGCACTGTGAGCTGTAAGATCTTATATAGACAGGTGTGTGGCTTTCCTAATCAAGTCCAATCAGTATAATCAAACACAGCTGGACTCAAATGAAGGTGTAGAACCATCTCAAGGATGATCAGAAGAAGTGGACAGCACCTGAGTTAAATATATGAGTGTCACAGCAAAGGGTCTGAATAGTTAGGACCATGTGATATTTCAGTTTTTCTTTTTTAATAATTCTGCAAAAATGTCAACAATTCTGTGTTTTTCTGTCAATATTGGGTGCTGTGTGTACATTAATGAGGGGAAAAAAATGAACCTAAATGATTTTAGCAAATGGCTGCTATTATAACAAAGAGTGAAAAATTTAAGGGGGTCTGAATACTTTCCGTCCCCACTGTATATTGTGACAGTTAGACCTGAGTAAAATGCAGTTTTCTTTTTTGAATGGAGCTCCTGCATAGCAAAAAAGATTTACCATTTGGAAAAAAAGGCATTTATTTACTTTTTTTTATTAAAGGTATTTATATAGCGCAGACAAGTCACCAAGCACTTTATGTATTTTTATATGTATTGGACATTCATATGTCATTACATACTGTATATTGGACATTCACATCAGCCCCTGCCCTCAAGTTGTTTAAAATCTAAGGTCCCTAACTAGCATTCATACGTACACATACAGTGGCCAATTTAGACAGAAGACAATCAACCTACCAGCATGTCTTTGGAGTGTGGCAGGAAATTGGAGTACCTGGAGGTAACCCGCAAAGGCACAAGGAGAGCATGCAGACTCCAGGCAGGTAGTGCCATAGTTAGGATTTGAACCGAGAATCCCAAAGCTGCCAGGTGGAAGTGCTAACCACTAGGAGAGTAAATGGAAATAGTTGCTGCAAAATACTTTAACCCACATTAGCCAAGCAGAAGCCATTTCTCAGAACTGATTACAGGAAAGTGCAATAAAATGGGCCTGTACAAGCCAGTGTCTAAAAACATGTGTAGCACTAACTCTCGGTGGAGCTGCTGGTTTAAGCGGGTCTGTTACCTTCACTTTGCTTCCCTCTGTTTCACCGCCACCGGGTCTAGGGGTTCCGTTGAGTTTACTTCTGGACGACACAAGCACCAACACTGGAGTACGTTTTCAATGCTTTATTAAACAGACAAACTTTAGGAAGTAGCAGGAAAGAGGCGGAAAAGGAAACTTTCAGGAGAAACTCAAATATCTTCTTGTAGAATCTTAGCGACAAATGTCCTGGTAGAATTCAGATAATTATGTGGAATGCGCTCCCCTTGTGGGACACACTCCTTGCTCGTCTGGATAGGCCTCTCTCACCGGTCTAGCAGTCAGTACACAGCGCAAATCAAAAGTCTCTGCCACAGACTTGTTTGGGGGGATAAATCCGTACGATCCTCTGCCACAGGATGTATCAGATTTTCTGCAGTGAAAGTCAGTCACAGTGCCTGAACCTTTAAGATGAACCGGCAACACTATGCTAAATAGTTACTTCTTTTGGATACGTCCTCCAACCGAGTCACCAGGCCCCTCTATAGACCAGCTCACTGCGTGATCTCCCCAAGACGGGTCCTCCCCTGGGATCTCCTTGGCTGTCCAGCTTCGTCACACAAGACCGACAGCTCAGGACCATTCCTCGGCCGCGGTGGTAGGCCCCAGACAAGCCTCTGGACCCACCCTTGCGCTGCAGTATCGTGGGCCTCCCGATCGGAGGACCACGAGGTAGCTCCTTAACGCATACCTGTCGGCCAGGAGGGCCAGCAGGTGGCTGTAAAACGAACCCTAGAGCATGGCGTCTGTCCCATAAATACCCTCTTCCCAGAATGCAACTCGGAGGACCACCGAGCTTGTCTCCGAGACAGAGTAGCATCCATACACTTCGACACGTTGCTTTTCCAACACTGACCAGTGGCAACAGCGACACCCACCGGTCAGCACGGAAACACACACAACGTCAGCCAAGCTGGAACAGAGGCATACTTTTACCTTCCTAACACCCAAATTACTAAATTTACCTAACATGCGGTAGATTGTAAATCTACCAGCGCTACACATGCTACCAAATTCTTAATGATATATATATATATATATATATACACACATATATTTCGTACTAAAATAATAATATATATATATATATATATATATATATATATATATATACACATATATTTCGTACTAAAATAATATAAGAAGAGTAAATGGAACACTTGGTTAATGTTAGCCGATCGCCTGTTTAGTGTGTCACTCCATTCATACAAGAGAACACCCCTTTTAGGCTAGGCTGCCTGTCTTTATATGCCTTTAGTTCAAACACAATTTGCAGTATGGATACCGGTGCCAAAAGCCATTCTGCCGAGGCACCCAGTCACCTCGTCGTAAGGCTGCAATCTTTCCCTTAAAAAATATTTACTGGAATAGCTATTATAGTCACAGTGGGGAATCATCCATCTTGGTAAGGTACTTTTTCATGAGTAAAACGCTCATTAAGGAATCAGACGACAAATAGGGAGCAGGTTTATGGCTCTTGAATGGTTGTTTCTATAGGAAAGGAACACACAGTGCCAGCTGCCTGTTTTGGCACGGGCAGGACTGCCTCTTGGAAACGGCATGGCATTAGCAGTGCAAATGAGGCTGGCTATCTACAGCCATTGTTAAGTGGCATTGGTGCCCTAGGGCAATGATGTGAATGACTTGCTGAGCGGGCATGGGGCCATAGAAACAGATGGACAAGAGCTCAGCCAGACGAGAGAATATGGATGTGCTGGAAATGAGTTTGTGGAGGCAATGATTTCCCTATGGGACTGCCCAAATGGTTGGTTATCACAAACGCAATGTGGGCACCTATAATTATATCCACTCACCGTGTACCAGCCTGGAAGTGAAGTGAGCCTTGCAGTGATACCAGGCATATCTGTATAATTGTCCTTCTCAGGAGAGGAAAGGGATCTTAACCCTGTTCCTGCCAAATGGACATTGGAATAGTGCTCACATACACTCTTAACATAGTAGAAGGCTATCAAAGCATTTGAAGCTTTCAAAACCTATTTTTTTAATCTTGCTAATGCGTTAAGCCAAAACATACTTTTTTTGAATCACTCTAAATAGGTTTGCAAGGACATAATACTGCACATAACTTGCTAGATTAAAGGTTCTGCTGTTACCTAGCTGCCAGCCGAGTGAACAAAACACAACGTGTGATGAGAAACTGCAGTTTTATTGAGAAAAAAACAAAGTAGGTGATCTGTATACTTTGCAATGTGATTTTAGAATATGTTATTGTGACACCCTTACCTGCCTTTGTTTTGTAGATAGTGACACAGGCCATTCTAGAGCATTGGCTGAAATTATCTAAACTGAGTGGTATGCGTTTCCTTTATTAAAATTAGAGCTGAAGTTCACCACCACCATGGGCTTGCTGTGGCATGTCTCCAGGCTTCACCCTGACCAGATGGGTCACAAAAACTAATCATTTTAAGGTGTGGCTAACCCAGGCCAGACCCCTTCTATGAAAGGATTGGCTCACTGCAACCGTATTGTCAGTGCAGTGCATGTTAGTGCAAGGGGGAGCGGAGCTGAAAATTCTGTGTAGAGACTGTAGAGAGACTGTTTTGGGTTTTTTTTTTTTTTTAATTAGGTCCATGTCACACATGGTAGTCCATAGCCTCCCATGCCTATTGTTTGACAATAGCTTGCAATAAAAATGGCAGAATTAAATCACAAGAATGCAATCGAATTCACTACAAAGTTTACAAAATTTGAGCAAGATTTGAGAAACTGTTGTGAATTGAACCAAGGAGGAGTCATTGATTTCTAACTATAATGAAAACATGCTCACTGCCAGTATTAAGATACAAATGTACCCCCCCCCCCCCCACACACACACACACACCTTTCTGGCAGGAACCTTTTAGATAGGAAACACTCTGTGCAAGTATTTCAACAAAGATGAAACACTCCATAGGATTCTAGAATTGTAGAAATCTGAATTATCAAAAGACACGCACTGCCCTAAACCTTACCAAGATTTTGTATTCTAAATAAAACCCCATTGTTATTAGGCGCTAAATGTGTTTTGCTAGTGATGAATTTTATTCAGACGTTACTAGTGATGACAGTACTAAAAAACAACTTTTTAGCCCAGGTTCACACTGAAAGCGGGATTGAAATTGTGCGAGTTCAGCTGAGCTCGCACAATTTTATTCCCGCATGTCAGTCCCGACTTCAGGGGCGATTTCAGAGACATCTGTGTGGGTTCCTGGACATGTGTCTATACAAATCACACCCTGAAGTCGCCAAAAGTAGTACAGTCGGCGTTGCACTGATTCAGATGCTACCATTGCCGCCAATAGCCACTGATTTGGCATGCAATTTGGCTCGCAGTCTCCACTCTAATTTATCCCAAAGGTGCTCTATCGGGTGGAGGTCAAGACTCTGTGCAGGCCAGTCAAGATCCTCCACCCCAAACTGGCTCATCCACACCATATTTACAAAAGCATTGGGCCACCCCTCCAAATCATTTGCTGGAGGGGGATTATGGTGTAGGGTTGACTTTAAGGGATTGGGCTTGGTCCCTTAGTTCCAGTGAAGGGAACCCTTAAGACATCAGCATACCAAGACATTTTGGACAATTTCATACTCCCAACTTAGTAGGAATGGTTTGGGGATGGCTCCTTCCTGTTCCAACATGACTGCGCACCGGTGCACAAACAAAGTTCATAAAGATTTGGATGAGCGAGTTTGGGGTGGCCTGCCCTCAACTTGATAGAACACCTTTGGGATGAATTAGAGTGAAGACTGCGAGCCAGGCCTTCTCGTCCAACATCAGTGCCTGAACTCACAATTCAGCTTCTGGAAGAATGATCAAACATTCCCATAGATACACTCCTAAACTTTGTGGACAGCCTTTCCATAAGAGTTGAAGCTTTTATAGCTGCAAAGGGTGGGCCAACTCAATACTGAACCCTACAAACTAAGACGGACATGCCATTAAAGTTCGTGTGTGTAAAGGCCGGTGGCCCAATACTTTTGGCAATATAGTGTTCTAGGCCTCATGCACAGTGGATGTTTTTTCTGCTGCTCCTGAGGGGTGTTTGGCATGTTTTTATGCTTCTAATTATTTATCCATGCACACATATTTAGAGGAGTTTAGAGGCAGAAAAAAACCCCACAGCCAGTGCATCTACGACCAGCAGAGTTTTGGCCTAAATGCGTCTAAATATACCCAAGCACTAATCGTGTTTAGCACTTGAGCATTCATTTATTTCAATGGGGCAGAATAATAATTTAATTAATTAATTAATGCCCAAGCGCTTGACACACTCAAACGTGCCTAAATATGTTACATGAGTTTACAAGCATTAAGCGTTTTTATTTCTGCCACAAGGTTGCTGCCAGGAGGCAAGGAGTCTAGGAGAGTTAGCAAAATGTCCAGTGTGCATGAGGCTTTACCAGCAAACAGATAGTAAATACTTGCCTGAAGACTGTTCAGAATTCGACCTTCCAGGAGGGGATGGATTTTGTCCCCTGACATTTTCAGTGGTTTCCTAAGCTGACGCATACAAGGCTGAATGGTAAGTGCTTTTTTTATAGGGTTTAGGTGTTAAGTGTTCAGGAAAGGGGGCCAACTCTGGAAAAAAAAGCTCCCTGCCAACCTCCTCCTAGTTATTCATAATTTACAGTAAAAAAAAAAGGTGTTCAGAAGTTGCTTTCCAGGCCAGAAGACTGGTCCTGTTGCCACCCCTCTATTAGTGACATCATGATTAAATCAGGATTAAAGCTAGAGGATCCTAAGAGGGCCTTGTGATAGATACTTCTAGCAGCCAAGGAGCAGTGGCCATGTCACCAGAAAGTAACATGGGCTTTGCCACCCTAGAGACCAGAAGGAAGAAGGCTTAGGACTGTGGTTCCAGGTCAGTAAAAAGGGCTTTTAGTTAGATAAAAAATAAACAAATAAAAACAGTAATTTATTAGGGGTGAGTGGAGTAGGTAGAGTTTTTTTTTGACTGGAGATCAGCTTGAAACATTAGGGGTGCATTAGTCAAAAAACAAGTGTGTTTATGGCGCAAGAAAGGAATATGGAGACACTGTCCACATATAGCCCCAACAGGGGGGAGTCCAAAATTATTCAAGAGTGCACAGATCCACTGTTTTATATCTTGAGTTCAAGTTCATAAAATTCCATAAATTATTATTATTGCTTCACAAGGCAGCTCAACCTGAGACAGGACCCATTCTCTGGAAACACAAGAAAACAAAAAAAATACAAGGAGGTGGTAACTAAGTGCAATAGGTATTTAATGGGATAAAATAAAGAGCCAAATGCAAACTCACAAGCAGCTTATCTGCAACCATAACGGATGTAATGTAGCCGGTCAACATGGATGTTTATTTTAGCCCATTAAATACCTACTAATATTGCACTTAGTTGGTGCCCCTTTGTAGGTTTTTTTTTTTTGGGGGGGGGGGGTACAGTAGTGTATGGTATACCTTTTTTTGTGAAACACTATGAAGCTACCATATTACTATATTTGGGAAAGTGAAAGACAATCAGCGCAGTCACAAAATACCATAAACTGTCTGTGACATCCAAACCTAATGTACATAAATCACAAGCAAATCAACGTGCTCACAAATCTATTAGGTCCTACTGAGGAAGCCTTTGGAGGTGTAACACGTATAGGAATGGAGTCAAGTCAGCACATTTGATGCCACCACTGGGCAGTGTGGAGACCACGCGGTGAGAAGGCAGTTTACTTTTATACTATATGCAGAACATGGCACTGAGAGTGCATTTGATTTTAATAAATAGTTTTAAAATGTATGGAGCACTATTGGTCTTATTCCCTTTGCATGAGCACATGTCACACGGAGAGGAAGAGGTCTAGCAGAAGCTCCAGCCCATGTGTCGGTGCCTGTGATTGTTACTGAGCCAGGAGTCAGTTGGAGTATAGCCCTAGAGGGGCAAAAATGCATTTGACCTTGACTATTGATTAAGGTCCAGCCCAGGAGGTGAGCGCATATGGTTTACTGGGTGTTATACATGTGACATGTGGGTGATCCCTTGAAGAGGATCACCCTGGGATATCTGGAATTCACTTGTGGTTGGCCACACATACATATTTAAGGACTTTTTTGTTTGAAGTGTTTGATTAAAAAAAAAAAATAATTGGATCCTGTTACTTTAAAGCATGTTATGCAGCACAGCGTTTGTGCTGTGTAATTTGGCCACCTGTATCACCTGAAATACGTGGCTGATCCTCCTTGGTTCTGCCCTCCCCCCTGTAAACTGACCACGGTTTTTTATGGCTGCTGAGCCCTGACACTGTGGTCTGCTGAAATAACTTATAATCAGGCAATCCCATCTTCCATAATGCTAAGTGCCCTGTATATGTGCCTTATTAAAAAAAATGCTTATTTTAGCCTAGGTTCACTTTGAAGCAATTTGGCATGCGATTTGACATGTGAAATCACATGCCAAATCGGCGGCCGACTTTGAGGCGCCGCACCAATATTCCCAAAAGTAGTTTCTGTACTACTTTTGGCAACTTTGTGGTGCGAGTTGTATAGACATCTGTGCAGCAACCCGCACAGATGTCTCTGAAATCACTCCCGAAGTCAGGACTGACATGCGGGAATGAAATTTCAATCCTGCTGTCAGTGTGAACCTGGGCTTATAGTGCCGCTCAGCGCTCATGTGACTGGCCACCTCTCTCCACCTCTCCTCCTCCCAACTGACGTCAGCAGGGGATTCTCGGTTGTAGCTGTCAGATCGGGAGAGGGAGCAGCGATGAGTCTTGTGAGCACCGAGCGGTGCTCTGAGATCAGGTAGAAACGGGCATATTTTTTACAAAGAACATACACCGGGGCATGGGACATTTTCTAATGGAGGGGATTACGTGTACTTTACAAAGTGGCTTTACAACCACTTTAATCATTTGGAACACATTTATTTAAAGTGTTTGTTAAAGTACAACATTTTCTTCTATAGTTCCTGCTGATATATAACACTAAGCTCCCCAGTGGAATTCATTTTAAAAATATGCGGTATAATACCTTACTTCAGAGCGTCGTTTGGCGCTCAGCTGACTGCCAGCTGGTGTCCTCTCCCAATGCGATAGCTGCAAGGGGAAGTGTTGGGATACCCCCGCTAACGTCAGCCGGGAAAAGGAGAGGAGGGGAGAGCAGTCACATGAGCACCGAACGGTGCTCTGAAGTAAGCAATTATACCGCATATTTTTATAAATGACATGCACTGGGGAGCCTAATGCTATACAGTATCTCACAAAAGCGAGTACACCCCTCACATTTATGTAAATATGTTATTATATCTTTTCATGTGGCAACACTGAAGAAATTACACTTTGCTACAATGTAAAGTAGTGAATGTACAGCTTGTATAACAGTGTAAATTTGCTGTAACCTCAAAATAACTCAACACACAGCCACTAATGTCTAAACCGCTGGCAACAAAAGTGAGTACACCCCTAAGTGAAAATATCCAAATTGGGCCCAAATAGCCATTTTCCCTCCCCGGTGTCATGTGATTCGTTAGTGTTACAAGATCTTGGGTGTGAATGGGGAGCAGGTGTGTTAAATTTGGTGTTATCGCTCTCACTCTCTCATACTGGTAACTGAAAGTTCAACATGGCACCTCATTCCTGGCTTGCTGAGGATCTGAAAAAAAGAATTGTTGCGCTACATAAAGTCGGCCTAGGCTATAAGAAGATTGCCAAGACCCTGAAACTGAGCTGCAGCATGGTGGCCAAGACCATAAAGCAGTTTAACAGGACAGGTTCCACTCAGAACAGGCCTCGCCATAGTCAATCAAAGAAGCTGAGTGCACGTGCTCAGCATCATATCCAGAGGTTGTCTTTGGGAAATAGACATATCAGTGCTGCCAGCATTGCTGCAGAGGTTGAAGGGGTGGGGGGTCAGCCTGACAGTGCTTAGACCATACGCCGCACACTGCATCAAATTGGTCTGCACAGCTGTTGTCCCAGAAAGAAGCCTCTTCTAAAGATGATGCACAAGAAAGCCCACAAACAGTTTGCTGAAGACAAGCAGACTAAGAACATGGATTACTGGAACCATGTCCTGTGGTCTGATGAGACCAAGATAAACTTATTTTGTTCAGATGGTGTCAATCGTGTGTGGCGGTAACCAGGTGAGGAGTACAAAGACAATTGTGTCTTGCCTACAGTCAAGCATGGTGGTGGGAGTGTCATGGTATGGGGCTGTATTAGTGCTGCTGGCACTGGGAAGCTACAGTTCATTTAGCCTGGGTTCACACATGTGCGGTGCGAATTGAAGCTCAGGTTTCACTGGGAAGATAAAAATCAGTTGTTTAAAGGTTTCTCTGCATTGTAGCTGCAGATCAGTGAGCAGAGAGAGGGGGGGGGGGGTAGAGGGAGAGGTGTAGTGAGGCAAAGGAGAAAATCCATGTTCAGAACGCAATGCATCTGCGAATCAGAGGCATTCCCATAGGAGATAATGGGCTTGTAATTCGCACACGTTTTTTGTGCAATGCGCAGTGCGAATGCAACGCACATATGTGAACCAGATACATTCAAATGAATGTATTTTAAAATGTCCTGCGAATTGGATGCGGTGTAAGCCGCATCTAATTCGCATAGGTGTGAACGGGGGCTGAGGAAACCCTGAATGCCAACATGTACTGTGACATACTGAAACAGAGCATGATCCCCAGGGCAGTATTCCAACATGATAACGACCCCAAACACACCTCCAAGATGACCACTGCCTTGCTAAAGAAGCTGAGGGTAAAGGTGATGGACTGGCCAAGCATGTCTCTAGATCTAAACCCTATTGAGCATCTGTGGGGCATCCTAAAATGGAAGGTGGAGGAGCGCAAGGTCTCTAACATCCACCAGCTCCATGATGTCATCATGGAGGAGTGGAAGAGGACTCCAGTGGCAACCCGTGAAGCTCTGGTGATCTCCATGCCCAAGAGGGTTAAGGCAGTGCTGGAAAATAATGGTGGCCACACAAAATATTGACACTTTAGGCCCAATTTGGACATTTTCACTTAGGGGTGTACTCACTTTTCTTGCCATTAATGGCTGTGTGTTGAGTTATTTTGAGGGGACAGCAAATTTACTTTGTTATACAAGCTATACATTCACTACTTTTACATTGCAGCAAAGTGTCATTTCTTCAGTGTTGTCACATGAAAAGATATAATAAAATATTTACACAAATGTGAGGGGTGTACTCACTGTTGTGAGATATTGTATATCAGTGAGAACTATAGAAGAAAAATGCTGTTCTTTTTAGAGCAGGAGGGGAGGATCGAGGAGCAGACAGGCAGGGAGGGGAGGGGGAGGAGGACAAAGACACAGGAGAGCAGGGCTGAGGCTGACGGAGGCAGATACTCTGACCACGGTGTCAAATCTCAGCAGCCCTGAATATCGTGGTCAGCGTCCAGGGGGGTGGGCAGAAACTGGCAGGATCACCCAGGTTTTTTTGGGTGATATGGGGGGGCAAAATTACACAGCACTGTGCTGTATAACATGCTTTAAAGAAACAGGATCAATATATATTTTTTGGGGGTTAACAAACGCTTTAAGAGACACTGTTTGTGTTGCGCTGCATCATTATTTGTATCATATCTTACTATATTCGTTACCAGCTCTGGATTCCAGGCACCAAAAAACAGACATTCTCAATTAACAATGATCACTATCAACATTTTTATTGTAGCTAAAGAGGTTAATAATCACCTAATGAAGTGAAAAACATAAACATGACATTCACACTTCTATGGAAAGAAACTATTTTTTTTTATTTTATTTCAATAGTTTTTATTGAGTTTTATTAAGAAAAAAGAAAATGAGACATTGATTGTCATACATTATGATATGTTGACAAAGATCATCAGTAGACACAGAGTGTTGTAAAGCAATAAAAAAAAAAATAAGAATGGAGAAAAGGTCTGCAGGAAGGTACTAGCTATATGCAACCAGGTGGTGAGAACTTAATAGATGCAGTAGGAACAGAAAAGGTAAAACTGAACAACGTAAGGTTCTTAGATCTCTTCCATTACAAATGGGACAACATGTATCAAGAGTAATAATGGGGTATAGAGTTTAAGGTCAATTTAGGCCATTCACCGGTGAATTCTCCATTTGGAAGGGTTTTCCCGCGACGGTTTATAGCTGCGGTCGCATTTGGGTGCTGCTTTGAGGAAGTGGTGCAGCAGGGTGCTCCAGTTCACTGCTGTGTTCCATAGGAGCGATAGTAGCATTGGCAGGACTAATGTTCCATTCTGATAGTAGGCGTAGTCCTTCCTGGAGAGAGGAAACACTATGCTTGGAACCCTTGTGTGTTATTAGTAGTTTGGCCGGGGTAGCCCACTGGTATTGGATGAGGTGATTGCGTAGGGCTTTTGTGATTGCATTAAGCTGTCTGCACCATCGCAGAGTGTGTAAGGAGAGGTCAACAAACAGTTGTAACGAGGTATAAGGATCTGGAAGGCTGCCTAGAGCTCTTGCTTTGTGCATGAGTTGCTCCTTAACGTGGTAAAAATGTATTCAGAGAATTACACCTCTAGGTGCAGTGTTAGGCAAGAATGGGGGTTTGGGGAGTTTGTGAACTCGATCGATGACCAGCTCTATATTTTTCAGATCTGGTAGGACCGCTTTAATCAGGTTTCTAACATACGAGGGTAGCTCCAATGGAGGAGTTGACTCTGGTATACCGCAGATTTTTATATTATTTCTGCGGCTTCTGTCCTCAATGTCTGCTATTTTGTCTTTGATTCAGTTTTGTTCCTCAGTGTGGAACATGCATTTATCAGTGACATCACAGGGGGGGCGGTGCCACCAGATGATGTTGCCAGGTGGCTCCACCCCTTACCTATTTAAGAACTGTCAGAACTGGAGGAGCAGACAGACAGCGGTGTGGCGGGTGTCGTGGTTGACGATGGATCTACATCAGGGGACAATGTTTTTTTTATTTTTAATAAAAGAATTGTCAAAAACTGTGCGTGTGTTTTCATTTATTTTTGACACTTTTTTGGGCGGAATGACTAAAGCCCCATACACACTATCAGATTTTCCGCTGATTTTTGTCTTCAGATTTACCAAAACCATGTAGTGCAAGGGCCTGCCTGATTGCATACACATTTAAACTCCTCAGGTTTGACCTCATATTAAATGGTTTTGGTAAATCTGAAGGAAAAAATCACCAGAAAATCTGATAGTGTGTATGGGGCTTAAGGGTACAATGTACCCCATACTCATACACATGGGAGAGGGACAGGATCTGGAGGCTCCCTTCTGTGGGAAAGAGGCCCTTGTCTCCATCAACATGGGGATAAGGTGCTCTGCCCCCCACCCCAAAGCACCTTCCCACCAATGTTGAGGGCATGTGGCCTGGTATGGTTCAGGGGGGGGGGCGCTCACTCATTCCACCTCCCTTTCCTGGCAGGCCAGGCTGCATGCTCGGATAAGGGTCCGATCTTGGGTGGGACCTCACACTGTTTTTAAAAAAGATTTTGGCGTGGGGTTCCCCTTAAAATCAATACCAGACCCAAAGAGCCTGCTATAGATTGGGTGGGGGACCCCCACACCATTTTTTCACATTTTTGTATTGCAGGCAATGTTTTTTTTTTTCATTCAGCTGTCAGCAGAGAAGCCTGTTGACAGCTGATGACTGATCCATTGTTAAGGACGTGGCCGGCTTCCCGGCCTGCTCCTTAACAACCAGCTCCTTGTTAAGGAAGCCAACGGCCTCCGCATAAAAAATAAATAAATAATAAAATAAAAAACGACTGGACACCATTTAGTAGAGTTCAAAAGCATTTAGTAGCTTTCAGGAGCTGTCAGCGGTTTTTCTGCCAAACCGCTGCTGCTTCAGAACGTGCTGAGCCTGGGTTTTTTTTTACAGCTTCTAAACGCCTATGCCACTAAAAGCTCCTAAAAACCTATATGTGCATGGACACACAGAATAACATGGAGAAGCATATTGAAGCTGTAAAATAAAATGCCTGACACTGCTAAAAGCAGCAGTAATAAAGCCCTGTGTGCATGAGGCCTTAGGATTGCCAGATAACCTTCACAAATTTTCCTAGGCTTGCCTTTAGTGATCATCCCCTCCCAACCCTCGCAACAGCAACCACAGCACTCCATATTCCACCTGACTCCCCTGCTGGCCAGGCTCCACCATATTTAAGGGCTGACCCAGCCACCCTGCCAGGCCTTCTGCCTGGGGATTGGCCAGATTCCCTCAAGTATGCAGATCTGGACCTCCCGGCCTCTGCCCACTAACTTCCAGAAGCTTCTCCAAGCTTCCAGATCTAGGGGGAGGTACCAGAGGGTGCTACACATAGTTAAATTGGTCCAGGAAATTCTTCTTTAACCATAGTTGTATCTAGAATCCACAACAGTTTTTGATATAGCAAAACCTTTATTCTACCTGAATATGCTATGGTATATGATATGCTATGATATTTTTCCTATAGTTTAATAAAGGAGTGGTCCTGTTGCCCTGAAACATGTGGCCACGCCCCCTCCACTTTCTGCCACCATCACCCAGCCGGGAGAGGTGCTGATTGGAGTCGCCGCCATCTTGCTACACCCGGAAACAGCTACTGCATATGTTCCAGCCTGATGCCCGACAGTTGTACTTATATGGGTTTATGGCAAGCCTTGATCCACTTTAAAATTAGTGAGTGCATTTTTATTGTCTTTAATTCTTTTTATTAAATCTATACACCTAGCTGGAGGCGCACTCTTGTGTTTGTTTCATATTTTATTGGGAAACATGGCATCTTTCCATCCTTACAAGACTTACAGAGGTCTGGACAGCAATTAACAGTGAAAATGAAATGTGAAAACACAATACTTCTTATTTGAGAGAAAAAAATAAGCATAAGCTAGTAAATAAAAGATACAGTAGCTTAGCCCCAGACCACATGGGTCCAGGAGCAGTTGTATACTCTTAGCCCCCTACAATAATTTCTTAGCCGTTTACTGATCTGACCATAACTAAGACAACAAATGGGATCTGGTTACTGGGCCAGATTACTGCATTATGCCTATCAACATTGCTCCTTATACTGCTTTATAGAAGTCTGCCATAAATTTTCAGTTATTTCTACCCTTCCTAGACATAATCATTCTAAGACATACAGTACCTAAACATAAGATTTACAAGTTCTAAAATCTAAAATTTGACACACACACACACACACACATATACATATATATATATATATATATATATATATATATATATACGTAATTTTGCATTGATGCCAGCGGGGGGTGTGCACGGGCCACCGGCGGGCCACTTCCGCTGTAATCCTTCACAGCAGAACCAATCGGCGGGTGCCGAGCACTGGATGTCTTGCAGCACCCGCTGACCATTGGTAAACAACACAGAACAGGGATTTGCCTATGTAAACAAGGTACAGTAGATACACTACACTACACAGCAGAGTGCATGAGCATCATGGGAAATGTAGTTCCAAAACATCTGGGGTGCCAAGGTGCGCCATCACTGCTCTAGATGTTTAACCGCTTTCCAGTCAGTGTATTAGTACAGTGACGGCGTATATTTTTTAGCACTGATCACTGTATTAGTGCCTCTGGTTCCTGGAAAGTGTCAAAAGTGTCAATTAGTGTCCGATTGTCTGCCGCAATATCGCAGTCCCGCTATAAGTCGCTGATCAACGCTATTACTAGTATAAAATAAATAGATAAATAAAACTTCTATAAATACTGTATATTGTATAGTTTGCAGACGTTATAACATTTGTGTAAACCAATCAATATACACTTATTGGGATTTTTTTTACCAAAAACATGTAGTAGAATACATATTGGCCTAAATTTATTAGGAAATTAGATTTTTTTAAATTCTTTTATTGGTTATGCTTCATAGCAGAAAGTAAAAAAATCTTTTTTTTTTTTCCCAAAATTGTCAGTCTTATTTTGTTTATAGTGCAAAAAAATAAAACACACAGTGGTGATCAAATAACAGCAAAAGAAAGCTCTATTAGGGGGACAAAAAGGCACAAATTGTATTTGGGTACAGCGTTGCAAGGCGCAATTGTCAGTTAAAGCAATGCAGTGCCGTATCGCAAAAAGTGGCCTGGTCATGAAAGGGGGTAAATCTTCCGGAGTCAAGTGGCTAACCAAGACTAAAATGAAAGTTTACAATACTGGTGCAGCTACATTGAAAGAAGTGAGATATGAAACAGAAAAGAAGACATGTAACGCTTCTCTGACAGCTGAGTGCTCAGCTGTTACAGACAAAAGAGTACATTTAAATTCACCAACGTACAATTGCTTAGGCAAAAACGTTTTCTTTCCCGGATGAGAGGTTAGGAAGCCGATCGAATCATTAAAGATTGCTCGCTTTCCTCCCCTATACTGTACCTTCAACACCACCCAGACATATATGTCTGTAGTCTTACTAGTCTCATTTAATTAGAAATGGTCCAAACTGTCCAATATAAATAATACAGTGCCACTATTGCTAATCTTATTATAAACTCCATCTGCTGCCACAATCAGGGTGGCAGATTAAGAAAAAAACATTGTTGGCAATAAACCAAACCAGACTATTGTTAAGCAGCTTTTTGCACTCTGCGCATGACTTGATTACATGTCGGCTTTCTATTGGATGATTAATAGCACTAAATGTTCCTATGCAAATTGACTTGGACTTGGAGATACCATTTGCAAGCTTGGCAAACAGCATACAACACACATGTGCCAGTCTATGCATGTTTATCTACGTCCTAATATTTTTTAAACCAAATATTTCCTAGGTATTTTATTTGCAATGCCATTATGGATAGTTTGGCTATATATACAGTATCTCACAAAAGTGAGTACACCCCTCACATTTTTGTAAATATTTTATTATATCTTTTAATGTGACAACACTGAAGAACTGACACTTTGCTACAATGTAAAGTAGTGAGTGTACAGCTTATATAACAGTGTAAATTTATTGTCCACTCAAAATAAGTCAACACACAGCCATCAGTGTCTTGACTATGGTATAGCCTATGCAAACCTGTCTTTACCTCTTAAATACCCAACCCCGCAACTTAACCTATAAAGTAACCAGACCACACCTATTTTGGAGTAAATTGGCCTCCTCGGCCATTTTATTAAACATTTCAACCATAACTTTTTTATTACGAAAAAACACAATATTCCTTCAGATACATTTTAAACCAGTGTTAGGGATCCTTGGAGGCACTAACCACATTTGACCGTATCAGCGTTTCCACACCAAGCCGTCAGTCGTGGCCGCACCGACTCAGAAAACACCACTCAACCTTACATGCTGATACCCATCTCCCGATGCCAGTTAAACCTCGGTTAACTGCCATCAACCAAGGATATTATACCGAGATGGTTCCCCACTTCAGCCGCATTATTCTTAATTCCTAATGCCTCCAAAGATCCCCAACCACCACAGCCCACAGGTGTGAAACTTTACAACAGTGGACGCCCCACACAAATCAATGCCCACCGCATTGAGATGGACCCCATCCCCCCTTAGGTACTGGTAAGTTTCCACCTCCAGGTCCCGATGGCGAACCACTAATCCTCCATTGCGTACAATGAATCTTCCCACCTCCTTATTAACCGTGATCCGGGTTTTATTGATCTTCTCTATTGACCTGGTAAACCTCCAGGATGTACGGCACACAATATCTGACCATACCACCATAGTACAAGGAAAATGAGTGCGGATCCTGAGAACATCAAATTTTATATCCCTGATCAGGTGCTGCATGGATCTCACCCCTAAGTCATTACCCCCGACATGTAAGACTAATACTTGTGGATTTACGGTAGACGCTATAACTTTTGCGCAAACCAATAAATATACGCTTATTGACATTTTTTTACCAAAGATATGTGGCTGAATACATTTTGGCCTAAATGTATGACTAAAATTGAGTTTATTGGATTATTCTTATAACAAAAAGTAGAAAATATCATTTTTTTTCAAAATTTTCAGTCTTTTTCCGTTTATATCTCAAAAAATACAAAGCGTAGAGGCAATCAAATACCATCAAAAGAAAGCTCTATTTGTGGGGAAAAAAGGACACAAATTTCGATTGGGTACAACATTGCTTGACCGCGTAATTACCAGTTAAAGCAGGGCAGTGCCAAATTGTAAAAAGTCCTCTGGTCATTGAGCTGCCAAATGGTCCAGGGCTGAAGTGGTTAATGGTTAATGTGTTGAGTTATTATGAGGGGACAGCAAATTTACACTGTTATACAAGCTGTACACTCACTACTTTACATTGTAGCAAAGTGTAATTTCTTCAGTGTTGTCACATGAAAAGATATAATAAAATATTTACAAAAATTTGAGGGGTGTACTCACTTTTGTGAGATACTGTACATGATTTTATTTATTATATAACATCATAGCCAACAAAGGGCACAAATATGTCTGACAGCAAACATCTGATAAGAACAAGCAGTCAAGCAGGTCTACTGTGTTGTGCTGATACAGAACCAGGTTTTCATATAGTAAATTAAATAATATGTTACCCCGGCATTTCATATTCCTGATATGTGCCTTCTGTAGCATGTACTTGTATGGAAAAGTATCCTGCTCTCTTTGCTTTGCTTCCTTTGTGTGAAATACTTGATGACCCTGCCAGTCACCCTGCTTTCCTATTTCAAACTGACCACAATAGACATGAGAACACATCCATCCAAACACGGTCAGTTTTCTAGCTGCTGGAAACACAGTATTTCTGTCCGCCAATGGCCAAGATTTGTGCTGACACGCCACTGTTGCACAGCCCCTCACTGTAAAGATTAGTGTCTTGTTGTTTCTCTAACCCCACCTCTCTAAGCCCCTTATACAGCTTAGAATAGAGGTCATGTGATCACATAAAACAAAGGGAAAAAAAATATCTTTTTTTTTATATACACAAATGTTTTACTTTTCATTTCTATTTTGAAAGTAAATGGATTATTTTACAAGATAACGGTCCACATAAACTTTCTAAGGTTTCTTACTAGCTCAATAATTGAAAAAAAAAATCAGACATATTTAGAAAGGAGATGTAAAAAGCACTGAAAAAGTAAAAATAGCAAAAACCTAGACCAACCAATAAAAATTATCTCTTATTGACCTTATCAGAGTAAATAAAAACATGAAACAGAACAAGGGTGCACACACCGCTTCAGGCAAAAATGGACACACCCGGTCCAAGGTGCTAATCCCGGCTCATCATTGATCATCATTGCAATTTTGTCTGGCACATGACAATAAAGAAAACTCTACAGCATCTTTTGGATTCAAGTGTGCGATCAATCTATTCTTCTCTTCGTAAATAAAAACATGATCGGACCATATCAGCTATTTCACTTAGCACACAACTAGAGGAGCACCCAATGGAAATTTTGGCGCTGAAACTGAAACCAAAAATTCAGGATGCACTTGACCAAAACTAAAAATCGAAAATAACAGTTTTTAAAAACATATATATATTTTTATACAGTATATAATTGTATTATATTTTCGACTTTTTAATTAATATCATGAATTTAAATGAATATGAATTTATTGTCGCCCATTATCCTCACCTTTAGCGCAAAAAAAAGCTAAAAAAAATGCATCTCTTTAAATTCTATATGCTTTAAACACTGGTCCCTTGCGCTTCCTTTGTGGTGTTAAAAATCTTGCTTGCTGCATTTCTGATCAGTTAAAAAAACACACCAAAAACACACCTCCCATTTTAAATGCTTTAAAAACACATCAATAACGCGAAATTGCGGCAAAATCGCGGTCAAATCGTTGCCAAATGGCAAAACTGCGGTGGCAAAATGCAGAAACACAATTTTCAGCTGATATGTTTCGGACACTGAAATTTCGGTGCATCTCTACTAGAGATGAGCTTGATGTTCGGGTCGAACATAAGTTCGACCCAAACATTGTTGTTTGCCGAAGAGCGAACATTATGGGGTGTTCGCGCCGAATTCGAGATCGCAGGGCATTGCTGTATGATGATTGGCCAAAGCATGCACCTGACCTGCATGCTTTGGCCAATCACAGCACCCTCTGCTAAGAGAGCCATAATTGGCCAAAGGCAGGGTGCCTTTGGCCAATCATGTCTCAGGGGGACTAAGTCCATGCCCCACACTATATAAGGCTGCTTACACGGCAGCTGTGTGTAGTGCTGTTGGTGTGGACAGAGAGATAGCTTGATGTAGTTTAAGCAAGCAGGTTATTCAGTTAGCGGCAGTGTATTTGATTGTATATATATATATATATATATATATATATATATATATATATATATATATATATATATATGTCAGTCTAATATACAGTCATATATATATGTATACAGTCATATATATATATATATATACAGTCAGTCTAATCTATATATCTATATATATAGATATATATCTATTTATATAGAGATATATATATATATATATATATATATATATATATATCTATCTATATCTATATATATATATATATAGATATAAATAGATATAGATATAGATATATATATATATATATATATATATATATACAAATATATGAAGCGTTGGTAGATTTTTATCTACCGCTGATAGGTAAATTTAGTGGGTCGCTTATTATAGGAAGTTAGATTTGCCTCTGTTCCAGCTTGGCTGACGTTGCATGCAGTTCCGCATTGTGCCGGTGGGTGTCATTGTCACCATCGGCAGGTGTTGGAAAAGCAACGTGTTGAAGCGAATGAGTGCTCCTCTGTCCCGGAGATAACTCGGTGGAGGTGGTCCTCCGAGTTGCATTCTGGGAGAGGGTATTTATGGGACAGATCAAATTGAAAAAATTCTGTGAGCCACAATGATCTTATGCCTTGCTTGTGCTACCCCCAGCTGCATGCGCTAATCACGCTTCATATAACGTGCATAGGATAAATTTACAAGTTATGCGCTGCGCTTGGGTGACCCCAAAAACAAAATTAATAATAACCAACTCTGTGCTTACTAGTGCGATAATATTAAATACAAATAATATGAATGTTGAATAAATAAACAAGGTGTGAAAAAACAAGTGCTTGTTACACCATAAATTGGTGCTTATTAGTGCTTGTTACACCATACATAGTGTCTTAATCAACATAAAAAATGCTTAGTGCTCAATATACAGTAACCTGCTTTTCTTAAATGAAAAAATTAATAAATAATAAATAATGAAAAAAAGTTCTCTTTGGCACTCTAAATAGTGCGTGCAAGTAATGTCCAGCAGTGATAATAAAACAATGCGTGCAGGTGATGTTCAGCTGTGACAACAATCCAACATCATGCCGAAGATATCCTGAGTGCTGCAAAACATGCTCCTGTGCTCCTTCGTGACCCCCTTAAGCTAATGTGCTCACCTCAGAGCATGTGACTCAGCTTCTACCCTGAGTCCAAATATGCTTTGGAGCCCCCCTGGGCTCAGTCTCAATGTCTGCTGCACTCCTCCAGCTGGAAACAATGTGGCTCCATACATAGAATGAAAAGGAAACTAAATAGTGTAATATAGTCAAAATACTTTTATTAAAAGAAAACGCTCCCCACACCGGGGTACTCACATGGCACTGGTGCGTCAGTGCACCATACTATAACGGCTTTCTGTGCAAAATCAGTGGAAGTTTGGTGTGGTATGCTGTGCTGAGACAGAGCTGGTGTGAAGTCCGTGTCAGTCTCTCCATCCTGGCCCCTCCCCTACGCGTCTTCGACACAGGGATCACGTGTCATCATCAGGGGGATATGATGATGACACGTGACAGAGTTGGTTATTATTAATTTTGTTTTTGGGGTCACCCAAGCGCAGCGCATAACTTGTACATTTATTTATGGGACAGATGCCATGTTTTAGGGTTCGTTTTCAGCCACCTGCTGGCCCTCCTGGCCGACAGGTATGCACTAGGAATACCACCTCGTGGTCCTCCGTTCCGGAGGCCCACATCGCTGCGGCGTGTGGGTGGGCCCAGAAGCCTGTCTGGGGCCTACCACAGCAGCAGGGAAATGGTCCTAAGCTGTCTTTCCTGAGTAAAGAAGCTGGACAACCGAGAAGATCCCATTGGAGGACCCGTCATGGAAGGATCATGCAGAGTGCTAGTTTGGAGAGGGGCCTGGTGACTCGGTTGGAGGACGCATTCTGAAGTAATCTTACAGTATAGTACTGCCGGGTTGGCTTAAAGCGGAAGTAAACTCATCCATAAAACAGTTTCATTTCAGTCACGTGCCGAAAATGTAACACTCCCATTGGTTGTGCTCTCAACCAAACTGTCAAACCATCCAATGGTTGGTGTCGTAACTGATCACATGTGCAGCATCATGGCAGTTGTAGATTAAACAGATGGCAAAGATGGCAGCTTTCTTGGCTGAAAACGATAGGGGGGTTTACTTACACTTTAAAGGTTCACGTACTGTATCTGACTTTCACCACAAACCAATACATCCTGTGGCAGAGGATCATACGGGTTTTATTCCATATAAGTCTTGTTCGTGCTAGATGCTGGCTGCTAGGCAAGTGAGAGATGTCTATCTAGACGGGCAAAGATTGAATCCTACAAAAAAGGGGGAACCATTCAATTACAAAGAATCTTTCTGAAGAAATACAACAGAAAGGTATTTGAGCTTATCTGCAGCTTTCCTGCTACCTCTTTCCTGCTACTTCCCTGGTTTATTCTATTAACCACTTCAGCCCTGGAAGGATTTACCCCCTTCCTGACCAGAGGATTTTTTACAATTTGGCACTGCGCCGCTTTAACTGCTAATTGCGCGGTCATGTAATGCTGTACCCAAATGAAATTTGCGTCCTTTTATTCCCACAAATAGAGCTTTCTTTTGATGGTATTTTATCACCTCTGCGGTTTTTATTTTTTGCGCTATAAACGGAAAAAGACCGAAAATTTTGAAAAAAAATGTTATTTTCTACTTTTTGTTATAAAAAAAATCCAATAAACTCAATTTTAGTCATACATTTAGGCCAAAATGTATTCGGCCACATGTCTTTGGTAAAAAAAAAAAAATGTCAATAAGCGTATATTTATTGGTTTGCGCAAAAGTTATAGCGTCTACAAACTAGGGTACATTTTCTGGAATTTACACAGCTTTTAGTTTATGACTGCCTATGTCATTTCTTGAGGTGCTAAAATGGCAGGACAGTACAAACCCCCCCAAATGACCCCATTTTGGAAAGTTGACACCCCAAGGAAATTGCTGAGAGGCATGTTGAGCCCATTGAATATTAATTTTTTTGTCCCAAGTGATTGAATAATGACATAAAAAAAAATTACAAAAAGTTGTCACTAAATGATATATTGCTCACACAGACCATGAGCATATGTGGAATTGCACCCCAAAATACATTCAGCTGCTTCTCCTGAGTACGGGGATACCACATGTGTGGGACTTTTTGGGAGCCTAGCCGCGTACGGGGCCCCAAAAACCAAGCACCGCCTTCAGGATTTCTAAGGGCGTAAATTTTTGATTTCACTCCTCACTACCTATCACAGTTTTGAAGGCCATAAAATGCCCAGATGGCACAAACCCCCCCCCCCAAATGACCCCATTTTGGAAAGTAGACACCCCAAGCTATTTGCTGAGAGGCATGTTGAGTCCATGGAATATTTTATATTTTGACACAAGTTGCGGGAAAGTGACAAATTTTTTTTTGCACAAAGTTGTCACTAAATGATATATTGCTCACACAGGCCATGGGCATATGTGGAATTGCACCCCAAAATACATTTAGCTGCTTCTCCTGAGTATGGAGATACCACATGTGAGTGACTTTTTGGGAGCATAGCCGCATACGGAGCCCCAAAAACCAATCACCGCCTTCAGGATTTCTAAGGGCGTAAATTTTTGATTTTACTCTTCACTGCCTATCACAGTTTCGGAGGCCATGGAATGCCCAGGTGGCACAACCCCCCCAAATGACCCCAATTTGGCAAGTAGACAACCCACGCTATTTGCTGAGAGGCATGGTGAGTATTTTGTAGCTCTCATTTGTTTTTAAAAATATAGAAAGACAAGAAAAACATTTTTTTTTTTCTTTTTTCAATTTTCAAAACTTTGTGACAAAAAGTGAGGTCTACAAAATACTCACTATACCTCTCAGCAAATAGCTTGGGGTGTCTACTTTCCAAAATAGGGTCATTTGGGGGGGGGTTTGTGCCACCTGGGCATTCCATGGCCTCCGAAACTGTGATAGGCAGTGAAGAGTGAAATCAAAAATTTACGCCCTTAGAAAGCCTGAAGGCGGTGCTTGGTTTTTGGGGTCCCATACGCGGCTAGGCTCCCAAAAAGTCTCAAACATGTGGTATCCCCGTACTCAGGAGAAGCAACAGAATGTTTTTTGGGGTGTAATTTCACATATTCCCATGGCATGTTTGAGCAATATATCATTTAGTAACAACTTTGTGCAAAAAAAAAAAAAATTGTCTTTTTCCCGCAACTTGTGTCACAATATAAAATATTCCATGGACTTAACATGCCTCTCAGCAAATAGCTTGGGGTGTCTACTTTCCATAATGGGGTCATTTGGGGGGGGGGGGGTTTGAACTGTCCTGGCATTTTATGCACAACATTTAGAAGCTTATGTCACACATCACCCACTCTTCTAACCACTTGAAGACAAAGCCCTTTCTGACACTTTTTGTTTACATTAAATAATTTTTTTTTTTGCAAGAAAATTACTTTGAACCCCCAAACATTATATATTTTTTTTAAAGCAAATGCCCTAAAGATTAAAATGGTGGGTGTTTAATTTTTCTTTTCACACAGTATTTGCGCAGCGATTTTTCAAACGCATTTTTTGGGAAAAAACACACTTTTTTAAATTTGAATGCACTAAAACACACTATATTGCCCAAATGTTTGATGAAATAAAAAAGATGATCTTAGGCCGAGTACATGGATACCAAACATGACATGCTTTAAAATTGCGCACAAACGTGTAGTGGCGACAAACTAAATACATTTTTAAAAGCCTTTAAAAGCCTGGTGCAATTGCTGTTTACATTTGACGCCAGACCGACGCTTGCGTTCGCCTTAGCGCGAGAGCAGGAGGGGGCAGGGGTGCTTTTTTTTTTTTTTTTTGCTTTTTTTTTTTTTTTTGCTTTTTTATCTTATTTTTAAACTGTTCCTTTCATTATTTATTTTTTAATAATTTTTATTGTTATCTCAGGGAATGTAAATATCTCCTATGATAACAATAGGTAGTGACAGGTACTCTTTTTTGAAAAAATTGGGGTCTATTAGACTCTAGATCTCTCCTCTGCCCTCAAAGTATCTGGCCACACCAAGATCGGTGTGATAAAATGCTTTCCCAATTTCCCAATGGCGCTGTTTACTTCCGGCCAAATCTAAGTCATGAAATGCTCGTAGCTTCCGGTTTCTTAGGCCATAGAGATGTTTGGAGCCACTCTAGTCTCTGATCAGCTCTATGGTCAGCTGGCTGAATCACCGGCTGCATTCTCAGGTTCCCTGTTGAGACAGGAGAGCCAGAGAAAAACACGGAAGACGGTAGGGGGGGCATTCCCTCCCACTGCTTGTAAAAGCAGTCTAGAGGCAGTCTAGAGGCTAATTAGCCGCTAGGATTGCTTTTACATGAAAGCCGACCGCTGGCTAAAAAGAATGATACCAAGATGATACCTAAACCTGCAGGCATCATTCTGGTATAACCACTCAAAGTCGTGAATGGCGTACCTGAAGACAAAAAAATGGTTAACAATAAAACACAGTAAACGGTAAAGTATAAAAAATTGCATGCCTGAAAAGCAAACATGATAAAACATAATAACAATAAAACTTTGCAGAATAGAATACAATAAAAAAGAGCAGAACAATAGAGAGAGAATAGAGAGAGAGAGAACAATAAAACGACAACTATTTTTTTTATTGCATATATTTTTTTGTGCATTTTTTTTTTTACACTTTTTTTTGTAACTGTAACTTTTGTAACTGTAACTGGTTCCAGGTTCGGGTCTCTCAAAATGCGATGGCATCTTGGGAGACCCTGTGAAAGTGTGCCTAGTCTGTGCAATGCTGTACGCTACGCTAATACTCAACTAGTGAATGGTAGCGTTCAAAACATTCACCAATGCAAAGACCAGGATTGTCAGGACAGGAGAGAAAATAATAGCGGGTGTCACGCCTATATCCGCGCTTGCTGCAGACACAACATCTTTTTGGGGGGGGTTCGTTGGGTAGGGGTACTCGACAGGGGCGGATCCAGAGTCTAGTCTCGGGGGGGGGGCACTGCCAAAAAATATGTTTTTTTTGCGGACAATTTATCAGGGAAATGGCTGTTGGTGCTTTAATCATCCTGGTACCATGGTTGTTATGGTGTCAGGATGATTGAAGCGCATTATTTCTATTAATACATTGTAATATAAAATGAAATAATTCAACTCACCATAATGCAGAATCAGTGGGAACCCCAAGCGTGTCACTTGCCACCGTCGCCTGCCACATGTTGCGGATTGTCACTTGCTAAGTCAGCTGCCACTAGATGCGGATTGTCACTTGCCACACCTTGTGGATTGTCACTTGCCACGTCACCTGCCACTAGATGCAGATTGTCACTTGCCACGTCATATGCCACACATTGCGGATTGTCACTTGCCACGTCACCTGCCACTAGATGCAGATTGTAACTTGCCACGTCATATGCCACACATTGCGGATTGTCACTTGCCACCTCATCTGCCACTAGATGCGGATTGTCACTTGCCACGTCACCTGCCACTAGATGCGGATTGTCACTTGCCATGTAATCTGCCACTAGATGCGGATTGTCACTTGCCACGTCATCTGCCACCAGATGTGGATTGTCACGTGCCAGGTAAGGTGGTGTTTTGATTGTCTCTTGTTTCTTTGTCCCAGAGACAGGCAGCAGAGAGATAATGTAATCTACCTGCTGCCCACGCTACCTGCACAGTGAGGGCGGAAGTTACTGCAGAGATGTGGGGGCGGTGAGAGATGATGTCATCTCTCTGCTCCCCTGCCCGTCGGCTTGCTGATTGGCCAACTGCCCCCACACACACCTAGCCTGCTCAGTCTCACCCGCCCATCCACACACGGAGCCACCCGGCAGCCCGGCCAATCCGCTCTCTCACCCGCCTGCCTGCCCTCAAATGGAGCTGCCCGGCCCTCCCGCAGAGCCGCCCGCTGTCTTATCCGCCCGCGGAGCCGCATGCTCTCGGAGCCGCCCGCGTAGCTCACCCGCCCGGCCTGCAACAGAATTATCGGGGGTGCCCCATTGCCCCCCCCTGAATCCGCCCCTGGTACCCGAGAGGACATAAAGAAAATGCCTCTCATGCAGCCGACTGCATTTGGTTGGGAATGTGAATGGGGGAAGTACGGGCGCTGCAGAAGTGGTGGGTTCCCAATTATTAGGATTGGCGAATGCAGCAGGAAGGGCATTATGGGCACGACGGACCTGTGTTTGTCTTCTTCTTGGTGGCAGCGAGACACTACTTGTGCTTGCCACCTCACCAGCTCGAACTGCGCTTATGGGACTCGCCACATCACCAAGTGTTACTGCAGTGCTGGTTTGACTACGACAGGGGTGTACTAGGCCGCTGGTGCTTGCCAGTTCCCCAAAACGCTACCAAAAAAACTGTTAGCGATCGCAGGGATGAGGCCTGACTCTGCAAACGCTGCAGTTTTGTGTTTAGTGTTTTGTAAGTGACAGTGATCGATCGATACTGCACTTGGGTGGGCTGGGCTGGGCTGGGCCGGGAGGAGGGACAAAACACAGGTGCTAGCAGGTAACTGGGCTGATCCTGCTAACACTGCGTTTTTGGGAACCCTAAACTGCTGGGGACGCTAGTATAGATCTAATCGGATCAGATATTGATCCGTTCAGATACTATACCACTAAGGGAGGTGTACGGTGCGTGCGTGGGTGTTAGCGGTACTGCCGCTAACCTGACGCTGCTTGGGGCTGGTGCTTGTCAGTTCACCAAAACGCTACAAAAAAAACTGTTAGCGATCGCAGGGATCAGGCCTGACTCTGCAAACGCTGCAGTTATGTGTTTAGTGTTTTGTAAGTGACAGTGATCGATCCATACTGCATTTGGGTAGGCTGGGTTGGGCCGGGCGGAGGGGCAAAATGCAGGTGCTAGCAGGTATCTGGGCTGATCCCGCTAACGCTGTGTTTTTGGGAACCCTAAACTGCCGGGGACGCTAGTATAGATCTGATCGGATCAGATATTGATCCGTTCAGATACTATACCACTAAGGGAGGCGTATGCTGCGTGCGTGGGTGTTATCGGTACTGGCGCTAACCTGACGCTGCCTGGGGCGACGCATATCACCGCCGGGCGTTCAGGGGGCTAAACCTCTATTAGGTAATAAACGGCGGGTGCCCTGACACTATAAAAAATAAACTAACTAACCAGCGTCACCCGTAACAGTTATACAGTGATCACGGTGAAAGGGTTGACTAGGGGGCAATCAAGGGGTTAAAACCTTCTATTAGGTAGTATATGGGGGTCCCTGACGCTATAAAACGCTGACGGCGAACCTATATATTTACCTCCCTAACTAGCGTCACCAGTGACACTAATACAGCGATCAGAAAAATGATCGCTTAGTGACACTGGCGACGGGAGGTGATCAAGGGATTAAAACTTTATAAGGGGGGGTTAGGGGGGTACCCTAGACCTAAAGGGGGCTAATACTAACTGCCCTACCACACTAACTGTCACAAACTGACACCAATGCAGTAATCAGAAAAAAAAACTGCTTGGTAACAGTGTGACGGGGGGGGTGATTAGGGGGTGATCGGGGAGTGATCGGGGGTGTAATGTGTGCCTGGCATGTTCTACTGTGTGTGTGTGTTGTGCACTCACTCGGATGTCTTCTCTCCTTGGCGCCGGAACGGAAAATACCGAGCCGAGGAGAGATGATTTCATTGGCCGGGAGCGATCGGGAAGGGGTGGCCACGAATGGATGGCCTCCCCCTCACCTCCGATCGCCGGGGTAGAAATGCCGACCACCTCGGGCACCGGAGGGGTCCGATCGGACCCCCCACCCGCGGGAGGCAGATCACGTACAGGTACGTGATTCTGCCTGCCCGTGCTATTCTGCCGACGTATATCGTCGTGAGGCGGTCAGCAACTGGATAAAGCATTGAAAAACCTACTCAAGTGTTTGGTGCTTATATTGTCCAGAGGTAAACTCAACGGAACCCTAGACCCGGTGCCAGTGAAACAGAGATATCGAGAGTGAAGGTAACAAGCCCGCTTAAACCAGCAGCTCCACCAAGAGTTATTGCTACACATATATACTCTGCATTTAGCATAGACTATATATTCAGTGTTTACTGAAGGGAGTAACGTAAGCCTAGAGAGAGGGGGTGCCCAAGAAGGACAAGAAATTGGCAGTCATGTTTCCCCAGCTGCAGCATACTGCCAAGTTTGCTCCAGTGACGAGGAGGGAGGGGATGATGAAGTCACTGATGGTACTTGGGTGCCTGAGAGAAGAGAGGAGGAGGCACAACTCCAACGAGGCAGGATGTCCTCTAGGGGGCAGCTTAAGGGCAGCCACCCTATTGCATCACACCACAGAGCTCCGCAGGAGCAGGGCGCTGCTGACTCCCCGACTTTTAAAAGTTCCTTGGCGTGGGGCTTTTTCAACACGTGTGCAGCAGATCGCACTGTTGCTGTTTGCAACCTATGTCTGAAGCGGATCAAGCGTGGCCAGAACAGCAGCCGCTTGGGCACCACATGCTTGACCTGTCATGCAGTCTGTTGGCAACAGCACTTGAAAGACCCACATCAAAGAAAAAGGCGGACTTCTCCTTGCTCCTCCTCTGTGATCTCCAACCCTACTATACCTCCAGTCCTCTCAAAAACCTGTACTGAGAGGAATGAAGGTATAGCAATAGGTGTCCCAAGTACTTGCAGCCAATCTGCTAGCAGTACACCACCATCTGATATTAGCAGGCAAATTTCCCTACCCCAGTTGCTGAACTGTAAAAAGAAATTCAGTCCCAGCCATCCACATGGTCAGCGTCTAAATGGTAGCTTGGCCAAATTGCTAGCATTGCAACTTCTGACTTTTCAGCTGGTAGACTCTGCCCCCTTTCGTAATTTGTGGAATGTGCTGTACCTTAGTGGCAGGTTAAAAAACGCCATTTTCTTTTCTTTTCAAGACCATTCCGGCTCTCTACCGGCATGTGGAAGGCAATATTTTGGCCTCATTGGACAGGGCGGTCAGCAGTAAAGTGCATATTACCGCTGACTCATGGTCCAGCAGGCATGGGCAGGGACGTTACCTTTCCTTCACAGCGCACTGGGTAACTCTGCTGGCAGCTGGGAAGGATGCAGGACAGGGTTCGGTGTTGTTGGAGCTTGTTCCGCCACCACGCCTCCAAAATGCTAGTGGTGATTCTGCCACAGCTCTCTCCTCCACCCCTCCTCTTCTTCTTCCTTTATGGCCTCTTTTGCAGATTTGTCTCCTGAAACCAGTGGTGCTCCGTAAGCGTTCAAGGGGCTACACAAGCAGTCAGGCTAAAAGATGCCATGCATTGCTTGAGTTGGTCTGCCTAGGGGACATAAGCCACACTGGGGCAAAGATTCTGTCAGCTCTGCAGGGGCAGGCTCAGAGGTGGTTGATGCCACGCCAGCTTCAGCCAGGAATGGTTGTATGCGACAATGGCACCAACCTTCTCTCCGCCCTCCGGCAGGGACACTTGACCCATGTTCCATGTTTGGCATACATCCTAAATTTGGTGGTGCAGTAGTTCTTGAGCAGGTACCCAGGCTTACAGGATCTCCTGAGGCAGGGCAGAAAAGTCTGTGGTCATTTCTGACAGTCATACAATGTCAGTGCTCAGCTGGCTGACATTCAAAGGTAATGCAACCTGCCCACCAACCGCCTCCATTATGACATACCTACCAGGTGGAACTCATCGTTGACAATGCTGCAGTGGCTACACACACATCAAAGGGCCATCAATGAGTACCTGTGCGAGTATGGCACCAGGACAGGGTCAGGGGAGCTTGGCTTCTTTTTGCCATGCCAGTGGCTACTAATCAAGGATGCATGCACTGTCCTGTCACCATTGGAGGAGATCACAAGGATGATGAACAGTGACAATGCATGCATCGCTGACACTGTTCCTCTAGTCTTCCTGTTGGAGCACACGCTTCGTGGAATCATGGACAGGGCACTTGAGACAGAACAGCGGGAGGAAGAGAAGGACTTCCTTACCTCTCAAGGCCCCCTTTATCCAGATAGCATTCCTGTGGGCCAGCCAAACACACAGGAAGAAGAGGAGGAGGAGGATTGTGTCAGCATGGATGTAGAGGATAACACTCAGCAGCAGTCTTCAAGGGATGGTTTTCAGTCCCCAGAAACCCAAGGTTGTACGTGGCTGGGAGGAGGTAGTTACAGATCATGTGATCCTTAGTGACCCAGAGGACTCAGAATTGAATACCTCTGCAAACTTATGCTGCATGGCCTCCCTGATTGTGCAAAGCCTGCTAAAGGACCCTAGGATTTGTGGTATCAAGGAGAGGGAACATTACTGGCTGGCAACCCTTCTCGATCCACGTTACAAGGGTAAGGTTGCAGAACTCATCCTGCCTTTGCAGAGGGAGCAGAGGATAAAACATCTTCAGAAGGCCTTGAAGAAAGATTTGTGCAACGCATTTCCAGACCCTGGGAGGTTAAAATTTCCTGGTGCTGGACAACATGTTGCTGAGGCTTTGTTCAGTCACAGGAAGAGCGGTGGAAAAGGTGGCCGGCTGACCAATGCCTTTAAACAATTTTTCAGTCCTCAGCGTCAAGGTCTGATCGGTTCAAGCAACCATCACCAGCATCTGCATTACATGGTGCAGAAATATCTAGGGGCAAAACAGAGCATTCACTGGGTTACTGGGTCTTGAGGATGGACCACTGTCCAGAATTAGCTCAATATGCAATTGAGCTACTGGCCTGTCCTGCATTCAGAGTCCTTTCTGAACTCATCCCTAATCTCTACACACAACAGTGGTGTTCTTGAGGCAACTCTCCTCTGACCCACAATATAAAATTCCTGGGAACTCAGCCATACTAAATAGCAAAGATGACCTATTAATGCAGTAGTAAACCACAGCCTTTTTTTGTAAGACAATGGCATACAAGCACAATATGAAATGCTTACCTTACAAGGAAGCCCTCCAGTGGTGCACTGTCACCGCTGAGAGGGCTTCCATCTTCACCTGGTCTTCCTTCTGGGTTCACGTCTTCCAGCTGTCCGACTGGCCAAGCCATGATGACGTCTCTCCTACGCATGTACTTGGGAGTCATCCCTTTCAATCACTTTTGCCGGTGATGTCACCAGCAGCATGCAGTGTGAATATCTCCGATACAGTGCAAGTTTAGGAGATATTCACTGTACCTACAGGTAAGCCTTACTCTTCTGAGCATTTCAGCTGTACCATAAGATATTATATTTCTGTAATCAGATATCCTGCTAGTTTGGTTTATTCACAACACAGTAATGCACACGGTCGGACTTTGTTCGGACATTCCGACAACAAAATCCTAGGATTTTTTTCGGACGGATGTTGGCTCAAACTTGTTTTGCCTACACACGGTCGCACAAAGTTGTCGGAATTTCCAATCGACAACCACGCGGTCACGTACACCACGTACGACGAGACTAGAAAAGGCCGGTTCAGAACCAAGCGCGGCACCCTTTGGGCTCCTTTTGCTAATCTCGTGTTAGTAAAAGTTTGGTGAGAGACGATTCGCGCTTTTTCAGACTCGTGGCTTTCAGATCGTTTTCTGCCGTTCAGAAAACGCTTGTGCTTGTGGGTTTGTATCTGCTCTTCAGTGCGTGCAAGCAAGTTCCGCGTGACTTAGTCATTGTATTCTTGTTCGTTCGTTACTGGTTTTCAGGTCGCTCTTCACAGGCCTTGCTGTTCTTCAGTGCGTTCTGTTACTTCGTTCTGAGCAGCTGACCGTTTTCTAGCCATGTTTCATATGCGTACTCCTCGTACAGTTCGTGCTGTGTGGGGGCTTGGTGTTGGGGTCCTGACCTTGACACAAGTCCAGTCCATGAACAGGGTGGGGAGGAGTTCATGGACCAAGAATTGGTTGCTTCAGCGTGACCAGTTCTCTCATATGCCTTTGCTCCGTGAGATCCGTGAGAAATATCCTGATGATTTCAGGAACTTTCTCCGGATGACGGACCCCGTGTTTCACAGTTTGTTGGCTTCGCTGACCCCCTATATCAGCAGTCAGGATACCTGCATGAGGCAAGCCATCACTCCGGAGCAGAGGTTGGTCGCTACCCTGCGGTATTTGGCCACAGGGAGAAACCTGCAGGACCTCAAGTTCTCGACAGGCATCTCCCCCCAGGCTCTTCTTTGTGGACATTTACTGCTTGTGTTTGTTTGAGCTGACCCTGACAGAAATGTGTGGAGTGCAGAAAATGGCGTGATTGTGTAACCTTATACAAAGCACTGTTGGCTGTTATTTACTAAATGCAAAGACACTTTTCACTACAAGTGCACTTGCAACTGCACTGAAACTGCACTTGTAGTGCAAAGTGGATTTGCCCTTAGGAAATGACCCCCATTTTCTCATAAAACAACAATTACATCACCCCAAAAGTGTTGTAGTGTTGAGACAATAATCCACACATTCTTGATTAACAATCTTTTTAATACCTGCACAATCACATGTGCATTTACCAAAGGTTTTTCTGACAAACCAACATGTTTGTTGTCTAACAATTTTTGTGGTGTCATTATCCAAAATCAAAATGTGCATTTTATAGAAAACAGGCCTGTAAAACCCACAAGAAAGACACAAATCTTGATCTTACAAAGTTCACATTTGGTAGAACCTGAAGACAATATCAGACATGAGTATTTAGGAACTGTGTTTGATATTGCGTTCAGATGGGGGCAAATCACCCCTGGAAAAGCCAAATTTGGAAGATGCACACCAATTTCCCAATGTCAACATGTGCTTTCTGCCATCAGGGGGGATCAAGGGACGTGTTTTGGGGGAGAAAGCCCTTCCTCACCGCTATTTTATTATTTAGGAAGGGGTTGCACCCCCAAAACGCGTCCATTGATCTCCCGTGATGGCAGATAGCACATGTTGGCACACTGTGTGCATCCTCCAAATTTGGCTTTGGGAACAATCACAAAAACATTTCGCACATTGTAGCACACAAAAGAAGAAAGTGATTTGGAGGGGTTTTAAACTCTCCCCAAAACATCAATGATGTTTTTATATTTTGGAATAACATCATTAATGTTTTGCTTGATGATTTCCAATTGTAAATTACACCCCATGATCTCCCCGATCAGGATCTGGGCACTTTCGGATGTGAAAGGATCTTCATCCACAACCTCACGATCACCTAAAAAGAGTGGAAACCCAAAATAAATTAGGTCTAAAAAATGCCGCCATCCATCTCTTATCTGAGCCTGTGGTTGCAGACACTCACCTGTTGTGGTGACTAGTTCCACCACGTCTTCATCCTCCTGCTCATCTTGTGTTGGGGGGATTTCCCCTTCTTCCAGGGGGGGGGGGGGGCTCTGGTCTCCTCGGATGAGGGGTGTCCTTCGAGTCTTTTCTCCCCTATGTAAAACAAAAATGGTATACTTAGCACACAGATATTTAATGTCAGAACTATAAAGATGAAACATTGCTTGGAAGTGGGGTACAATGATCTATTTTAGCCGAGTTCCAAGATGTAGCTTTTTTAATGCCCTTTGTCAAGCTTCAATACTTTACCTGTTTGGTACAAGCTTCACAGATGTAGCCCCCCCTATAGTATACACTGGAGCACCTGTGTGGCCCCCCTAATAAAAATGGTGTTCTGGGGTCCCACACTAGTGCTCCAGTGTCCAGATGTGAAAACAGCTGCTGAGTGTCCTCTCCTTATACAGAATCTAGTTTGCATTTCATTCTAGTAACAAAGCCATCTACACACCCCAATTCTTTGAAGACAAGTATAGGGCGTCAAAATGGTGGCCAAATGCATATGGCCTAAACAATGGTATTTTATCGTCTGAAATAAAAATGTGTGATCCGAACGAATAATGTGCCCATGAACATGAAAGTTGCCTTTTTAAACTGTACAACAGTTCCTAAAAGCACATGCAGCAGCACGAACATAATAAACACAAGAACAATAGGAACACAGCACAACTACTTACTTTTTTGCAGCACTCTCCGGATCTTTCTGTACTGCTCATGTCGAATTTCCGGTGCAGACTCCTGACCACTTTCGCCATGATCTTGGCCTTTCGGACATTGTGGTCGGGGTAAAGCCCATACTTTCCATCATAGTCGGCCTTCTTCAGCATGTCCACCATCTCCAACATCTCCCCAAAAGACATATTTGAGTCCTTAAATCTCCCTCTGGATCGGGACGTTTCAGGCTCCAGCCTTTCCTCCTCCTCCTCCTCCTCGTTGCTGTAATTAGCACGATCCTGCTGTCTATCCGCCATGTGCTCTTCCTCCACTGCGCCGAACGAAAAGGGGCGGGGAATAGAATAGAAAGAACGTCAGGGGCGGGCGGAGTTATACGCATGCGCAGTGTGTATAAATCGTAACGCGCGCGCGTCTTACGTACGATCTGTGAGCGGAGGAAGGGGCATCGGAGACGCCGATCGTGCTAACGAAGGTAGGATCTAAACTTGGGCCTATACTGCTTCGAAATGGAAGCCTATATTGTAACAAGATTAGGGGAGTTTGGCCTGACATTAGGGTTTGTCTTGTGTTGTGTCTTGCAGAGAAAATGGATGGGTTCAACTACCACAATTTCCTGCCCCTGTTCATTGACAAGTACAGGGAGCTGCCCTGTCTATGGCAGGTGAGACACCCCCACTATAATCACAAACGGAAGAGGCAGGCAGCGCTGGAGAAACTGCTGGAGTTGGTGAAGCCGGTGGTCCCCACAGCAACCATCCCTTATTTAAAAGCAAAAATTGGTGGCCTGAGGAGCACATATCTTAGGGAGCGCAAGAAGGTCACAGATTCCCAGAGGTCCGGAGCTGCAGCAGATGACGTTTATGTCCCCAGGCTGTGGTACTATGAGAGACTGCGATTTCTGTCAGACCACACTGAAGTCAGGGAATCCCTCTCCACTCTTCCTTCCACTTTTCCTTCCATCCCAGCTGAGGCTTCCAATGTCCAACCTGGGCCTTCCAGCCAGGAAGAAGTGGAGGAGCCCAGCTGGAGTCAGGTATAGCATTCTTCTACTGATTTCTGGGCAATAAATAAATGATGTTTACTAGATGTTATTATTGATCATTGATTGAAAGTGTTTTACATATCAATAGACAGTAGTGGGCACCCAAAATTGGGACAAGAATGCAAAATGCTGGGCTCAGAAGGATAGTCTGTTATATTTGTTAACATTCAATTTGCAGCAGTCAGGAGGTGAAAATTGTGTGTGATTGATGAATAAAATACTAAAACTATGTCCCTTTTTCATACACAGGAAGACCTCAGCCAGGAGGAGGTTGTGGAATGTGGCAGTCAGGAGGAGGCGGGGATTAGTGGCAGCCAGGAGGAGGCGGGGATTAGTGTCAGCAAGGAGGAGGCGGGGCTAAGTGTCAGTCAAGAGAAGCCTGGGACAAGTCGCAGCCTGACTGAGTCTCAGGTTCCTCCCCTCCGCCTGCCACATAAACGAGCCAGGAAGGCTACTCCCAGTCCTGTGCAGGATTCAGCATACAGGCTGATCCAGGAGGCTTCGGCATCCCTCAGAGCCTTCCCCAGTCCTGAAGAGGCCTTTGCCTGCATGGCTGCCACCAAATTGCTGGGCATGCAGGAGGTCCAACGCAAGATCTCTGAGGACCTGATTTATAAAGTCCTACGTAAGGGGGAGAGTGGGGAACTGACACACAAGACGGATGTCATTGAGATGGATGATCCTCCTCCTCCTCCTCCTGCTGCCACAACTAGACCACCACAGCCAAAGCCTGGAAGGAAGCGTGGAAGGAAAACCAAAGAGTGATGGCCCTGGGTTCAGTCTGGTCTGACAGAAGATGCAGTCTCTCGTATGACCACAGCCTGGGGACATAGATGTCATCTGCTGCTTTCCGGATCTCTGGGACTTCGGGACCAGACTGCCCTCCCTTAGATAAGGACTCCTCAGGCCACCAATTTTGCTTTTAAATAATTGATGTCTGCCCTGGGGGTCCAAGGCTTCGCCCACTTCTGCAGTTTCTCCAGCGTTGCCTCCCTCTTTGTTTATAGTTGTGACCCCTTAATAAAAATTTTTTCGGTAAATTCTACTCTCCTGTGTGTGTTTTCATCCAAAAAGGACAGTTTGTTGGTGACGATTCAGGTACATTTCTAACATAAAATGTAAAATTAACAAGGGACAACAACACCAAACAATCTCCTACAGATTAAATAGAACAACATATCAATGGTGTTGTGGGAACTTGTCACAAAAAACACACAAACATTTTCGGGAGTACAAATCAAAATCACCAAAGAAAAAAATTAAAAAAGAGAAACACAAAAAAAGATTCTACATTAAAGTCAAAAAAAAAAAAATATGTTGTCAGATGTGAGAAATCAAAATATATTGAGGGAATCCCGATAAATAGTAACGAAAGAAGTTTGTGAGAAATGTGTGTGAATATGAGCATCAAAACTAAGATATTCTTGGCACATTATAAAGAAGAAGAGAGTGCGCTGTATTAAACCATTTTGAACATTGCAGCGTGACGAAAGTGCTGTATCCATTGCGAACGCTTAGTTTACCAGAACGAGCTGTCCCGTGTTGGAATTTCTTCTGAGCATGCGTGGCACTTTGTGCGTCGGAACAGGCCATACACGGTCGGAATTGACGCGATCAGATTTTGTTGTCGGAAAATTTTATCTCCTGCTCTCCAACTTTGTGTGTCGGAAAATCCGATGGAAAATGTCCGATGGCGCCCACACACGGTCGGAATTTCCGACAACATGCTCCGATCGGACATTGTCCATCGGAAAATCCGACCGTGTGTACGGGGCATTAGTCAGCCAGGTGATTAGGTAGTCTTTTTATCTTGCTTAGATGCTAAATTTAAATATTTACACCCAGTGGGGTGGATTTTTTAACCGCTTGCTGACCAGCCACCGCAGTTTTACTGAGGCAGAATGGCATGGCTGGGCGAAACGACATTATGTTACGTAGCTTCGCCCTTTGGCCACTAGGGGCGCGCGCGCGTGCCCGTGGCGTGTGCCCGACCCAATGCAAGTGCCCAGCGGGCGCGATGACCGCCGGGCTACATCGATCGCTCATGACAGAGCGAGAACCGGGATCTGTGTGTGTGTGTCAACACACAGTTCCCGGTTCTTTCAGGGGAGGAGATAGATCGTTCATACTATGTATGAACACCCATCTCTCTCTCCTCCTAGACAGTCCCATCCCCCCACACTTAGAAACACACATAGGGAACACAGTTAACCCCTTGATCACCCCCTAGTGTTAACCCCTTCCCTGCAAGTGACATTTACACAGCAATCAGTGCATTTTTAAAGCACTGATCGCTGTATAATTGTCAATGGTTTCAAAATGTGTCAAAAGTGTCCAATGTGTCCTCCATAATGTCGCAGTCCTGATAAAAATCGCAGATCATCCCTACTACTAGTAAAAAAAAATAATAATAAAAATGCCATAAATCTATCCCCTATTTTGTAGACGCTATAACTTTTGTGCAAACCATTCAATATACGCTTATTGCTTTTTTTTTTTTTTTTTTACCAAAAATATGTAGCAGAATACATATCGGTCTAAACTGAGGAAAAAATGTGGGTTTTTTTTTAATAAAAAATGTGGGATATTTATTATAGGAAAAAGTAAAAGATATTGTGTTTTTTTCAAAATTGTTGCTCTTCTTTTGTTTACAGTGCAAAAAATAAAAACCACAGAGGCGATCACATACCACCAAAAGAAAGCTCTATTTGTGGGAAAAAAGGACGTAAATTTTGTTTGGGTACAGTGTCGCACCACCACGCAATTATCAGTTAAAGCGACGCAGTGCCGTATCACAAAAAATGGCCTGGTCATTGAGCAGCCAAATCTTCCAGGGCTGACATCTTCCACTGGAGTTACTTCCGGGTTCGTGGCTCCGGCGCTGTGATTGGCCGGAGCCGCAATGAAGTCATTCCAGCACATGCGCGTGGGAGCCGCCGGTCATGGCACGAGTCCTGAAGAAACGGCATCAGCGAGCCATTTCTTCAGTGCGCATACACTGATGACAGCGGCAGCAGCACATATAGAGAATATCTCCTAACCTGTTGAGTCGGAGATTTTGTAGATAGGCAACTCCTATCTTCATATTGATTAGTGGTTCCAAATTAATAACTACTGCAGTAGGGAACAGACACAAAAGATATGCTCAGCATCTTTCCAAATAATGGTTCTGCTTTATTATGACGCAATTGAAGGTTTTTATACACATGATTACTTAGGTATCACATTAATATTACAATTGTATGTTTATGGTAACAAGGGGCGTAACATAGGCAGGCTAATTCTAATCAGGACTCGAAAGAATGTAAACATGTACTGAAAACATTATTAGTGCCGTGTGCACAGTGAGGGCAGTGTGCAATACATACAAAATAAAATAAAATTATATACATAACTTACAAATTTCCATTACAGTCTCCTCTCTTTTGATCAATATTTTGAACACTAACCATACCTGCTATCACCTTTAACCTGGAACCTCCACACGCTTAGGTGGAGGTTAGGGATGAGCCGAACACCCCCCAGTTCGGTTCGCACCAGACCCTGCGAACGGACCGAAAATTTGCACGAACGGTAGAACCCCATTGAAGTCTATGGGACTTGAACGTTCGAAATCAAAAGTGCTAATTTTAAATGCTAATTTGCATGGTATTGTCCTAAAAAGGGTTTGGGGACCTGGGTCCTGCCTCAGGGGACATGTATCAATGCAAAATAAAGTTTTAAAAACGGAGCAGTGATTTTAATGATGCTTAAAGTGAAAAAAAAAAAAAGTGAAATATTCCTTTATATATCGTACCTGGGGGGTGTCTATAGTATGCCTGTAAAGTGGCGCATGTTTCCCATGCATAGAACAGTCCTTGCACAAAATGACATTTTTAAAGGAATAAAAGTCGTTTAAAACTGCTTACAGCTTTAATGTAATGTCCAGTCCCGGTAATATGGATGAAAATCAGTGAGGCAAACGGCATGGGTACCCCCCCCCCCCCCAGTCCATTACCAGGCCCTTTGGGTCTTGTATGGATATTAAGGGGAACCCCGCACCCAAATTAAAAAAATGGAAGGCGTGGGGCCCCAGGGCCTCTGAACAGCAGTATACAGGCGGTGCAAACAAGACAAGGACTGTAGGTTTGTTGTTAAGTAGAGTCTGTTTGTAATTTTGAACTGGTACATTTTTAAAGTGTAGCTCCTGCCAAAAAATCTATTTTTAAGCTTTTTGGAAAACATAGGGAAGGGTTATCACCCCTGTGACATTTGTTTTGCTGTCTGTGCACCAGAAATTGGGGCCTTAGGTGTTGGTGTTGCCACAACACTGTAAGCCCTCACAGTTACTCTTGGTGGGCGCAGAAACAGGCTCTGCTGTGAAATATTAGATCAAGAATTGTAATTACATGCACCTGTTGAAAAAGGGGCATAAAAATTGGGCCTTTGGTGTTGGTGGTGGTGGTGCTGGTGCCACAACACTGTAAGTCCTCACAGTTACTCTTGGTGGGCGCAGAAATGGGCCCTGTTGTGAAATATTAGATCAAGAATTGTAATTACATGCACCTGTTGAAAAAGGGGCATACAAATTGGCCCTTTGGTGGTGGTGGTGGTGGTGGTGTTGCCACAACACTGTAAGTCCTCACAGTTACTCTTGGTGGGAGCTGGAACGGGCCCTGCTGTGAAATATTAGATCAAGAATGAACAGGGGCAGAAAAATTGGGCCTTTGGTGGTGGTGGTGCTGGTGCCACAATACTGTAAGTCCTCAGAGTTACTCTTGGTGGGTGCAGAAACGGGCCCTGCTATGCGATATTAGATCAAGAATTGTAATTACATGTCCCCGTTGAACATGGGCAGAAATATTGGGCCTTAGGCACTGGTGCCATAACACTGCAACCCCTCACAGATACTCTACTTGGAGCGCAGAAATGAGCCGTCCTGTAAAATATTGCATAAAAAGTTGTAATTACTGTCTCTCTGTCTATCTCTCTCTCTCAGCTTTGGAACAAACTACACAGGGCCGCTGTGCAGGTGGCCTTATATAGTGTGGGGCGTGTACTAAACCCCCTGAGCCGTACGGCTCTCTGTACAGACGGCGCTGTGTTTGGCCAAGCATGCGGGTCATAGTGCATGCTTGGCCAATCATCAGCCAGCAATGCACTGCGATGCCGCAGTGAATTATGGGCCATGACGCGCCACTCAAATTTGGCGTGGATGGCCCATATTGTTTGGAATTCGGCGAACGACCGAACAGGCAATGTTCGAGTCGAACAGGCAATGTTCAAGTCGAATATGCGCTCGATTCGAACACGAAGCTCATCCCTAGTGGAGATAGTCCTGGCCAAAGAGGCAAAAACTCCATTCTGCAGAAAATAATAGCTGAGCAGTTTTTTCATTACAAAATTACTTTTCATTGTGAAAAACAAATGATTGATAAGACATACCGTATGTACAGAGTACTGGCTGTACACTGCTGTGGCCAGAATGGCCTTCTAGCTGAATTGTTGGCATGATGACTTATAAGCATATGTAAACACAGACAATTCTGCATAAAATGGAAGACGTACAAAAGACAAATATGACTTCAACATGGCTGAACTACTTTTCAAATCACATTACATATATATATATATATATATATATATATATATATATATATATATATATATATATATATATGAGAAAGAAAAATGGAAAAAAGTCCCCAAAGCGGGGTTTTTAGGCAGCTAGCTATGGATATGAGCAAGGCATTAAGTAAAATATTAAAATTCTTTATTGAAGGGCAATGAATAAATGTAACAACATATAAATATAAATTGGGAGCTCAAGTGGGAAAATACCCATACCAAATACATATAAGAGCAAACATAGGTTATACACAGCATGTGATAAGGCTATTGCATAACAAACCTGACGCGTTTCGACCCATGAATTTTGGGGTCTCTTCAGAGGATGAGTTTGCTACAGAAAAAAGAAAAATTTATAATAGTATGTCCAGCTTATTTAAAAGAATTACAGCATAGGCAAGTTTGTTTAGCAACATGTTTAGTAACATTTTGCACATAATTACCACTGAGTTTGGATGTACCCCTCGATCAGAGCCTCCCCACATAGACATAATGTGTCTTCCCTCTTTGCTATATATATATATATATCCCTTATACTATTAAAGTAATTGAATCAAATAGTAATAGTACCCTGTGATTGCAAGAGGGAAACATATCAGACACACAGATTTCTTTAATTTAGTCATTTTTGCAGTGTCTGGTGTGGATCCAGGTGACTTTTCTTTCAAGTTTTGCACAACTTGTACATAAAATAGATGCTGTATCTGTATCCAGACATATATGTCTCTTAACAATCCACAAGTCACCTGGCTTTAGTTTTAGATCCTTCCAAACTTTTAGGATCTGGAATTGGGGAGAAACACATAAATGAGTTTGTTAAAAACCTTAAAAGATCAGCAACGTTCTCTGTGAGATCCGAATGGAGGACTTCAGCTGCTGAGACAAAATATAAGCAAGTGAGTAACACACTCCCAAACAAAATCTCATAGGGAGAGAGTCCAACATTCTCCTAGGGGCTTGATAACGTATAAGAAAACATTCAGGCAAAAGTTTTCTAGTTTCTTACTCTACTTTGTCCGCTACATTGTAGACAGTAGGGAGTGTAAAAATAAAACCTTAAAACTTCTAGTAAGGACTCTCCTATAAAAATGATTTCCTCTGTTACTCTCTGTAGATTCTGCACTCTGCACTTACAAACTACTTTTGATAACACTTTTTACTGTTGCCTTTACAGTTGCATTTACCACTGGACATCCAGAAAACATGTCCATACAGACAAAATGCATACTCGTAAGATCCTGACTTGGGCATGTGGATATATCTTTTTGTAATCTCTGGAAGGGATGTTCAGCTTTTGGTAACACCTTTGGTAACAGGTAAAACAAGAAGTGGTATGTTATAAAAACAACTGTGGAGAACCCTGGCTCTATCCCATGCTCATTTACTAAGGCAGCCATAAATGCTTGTGACTGGTGACATGGTCCATATGTCAAGCTGGAGGGAAAAGAGTGGCTGGCAGACATAAATGATCACCTTTTCCAAAGTCCTGTTTCATAAGAAGTTGCCCCTTGTGGACCACTTGTTCTTCTCGTTCTGGGGTCCTTAAAGTTCAATTATTAATCCCAGCTATATCGGGACAGAACTAGGGTGGAATCTGTGAGTTGCACAGACCCAGCAAGTGTCCGGATCTGTAAATGCAGCATCCTCAGTTGCCTTGTCTACTTCCATGTGTGAGTTTTGTTGTTAGTATGGCTACCTCAGCAAGAAGCTGGAAGGCTGAAAACAGCCAATCAAGTTAAATTGGAATGCTTGATTGGTTTACCTGTCGATGCTTTGCTAAAACATGGAACTCTGCTTCTTGAGCTGGGGGGAAAGAATCCAATGACTCTGAATACAGAGTATCCTTCTGGGTGAGAAACTGCATACTCAGTATAAAACTGGGAAAAACTCTACAAAAAATTAAATATCTGGGTCTTCAGGGAGTGTGTCCTGCACTGGCCTCACAGCAGCTGATTCCTACGTCATCAATTTAACACATGTGGTTTTTCCTTTGTCTCCAGCCTTTTCCAATAGAGGCAATAAGGTGGCTGGATTCAAATGTACACATTTTTCATTGTTAGATTTGTACATAAACAAACAAAACAAATTCATATTTTGAACCTTTAAACATTTAGTTAGCTGTATATTTGCTGCGCAGAATGTTGGACCATTAAAAATTAAATATTTGACCAAAATAATGTCTGTAACTTTTTCTAATAGCACCTTTGCATAAAGCTACAGCTCTGATATATCGGGATGAACCCACCATTACTAGGCTCAGTTTGCATACATATATTACAATGGGTTGTTTTCTATCATGCTGTTTGTGTAAGAACTCAAGTTTCATGTTTCAAAAAGACAACTTTTTCCTGGCAATATTATAATAAATGATAACAATACCCTGCGGTCATGCAGAGATGTCCATAAATCCGAAATATTCTTCTACTTATACCACTGCACTTACAAGGAAAAGGGGCACATCATTTCACAATACACACATTCTGCTTTGGATTTCAAAAATAAAAATGAATAAAAACAAAAGGACCAATAATCTGTATGATGGACCAGAAAGCGCTCAGCCATATCAAAAACTATAAAACAACTGGCTGCAGGTGGCATCTATCCTAACAGGGTGTGTGGACTGGATGTGATGGGTCTGTTATATTCAAATTGTATTTATTATCACTCTCACATCATGGACCACACATCAAGTTATTATCAGCCCTTAAGATTTCATTTTTGTAGAAATCCCATCCATCTTAGCTTTGTTAAATATTATGGCAGCTGTATTCCAAATAACAACCTCATCTTAATCTAAACTAATCCCATTCATTACAAATTTCCCCATTAACCTGGATTTCATTTCCAACCAAAGGTTGTCTAAACCAGTTTCAATATATCTATATTATTAATAAAATTGTTAAACTCATATTAGAAATTAATACTCAAATTATATTTTCAATATCACACAATAATTCTAATATATATGCAGAGATAAATTTCTTTAAAGGGGGACATATTACTTAATTTTACTCAATTTCCCTTTTAACTCTTTTAATATTTCCTTGCTTAACTTCTGCTTTCCTTGACTTTACTAGTTGTAGTGCCTGACCCCAAATTCATCCCACAACTTAACATGAAAATGTCCCTTTCTGTCTAGTGTTATTTGTCACCCTTGATCCATCCTACTCACATAGATAGCTGTTTCTCTAGCTGTTTACTCTGCAGGATTCTTAGTCCCTGTGGACTTTAGTAACCCAGTTACCCATTGTGGATCCCTGTCCACTTTAACCATTAATCTAGGGTCTCAGTATATGCGGAACCGCACCTTTGTTTCATATATAGCGCTCCTCTTGCGCTGGGCATTTTTGAGGGGGTCTCTTACCCTTCATTCCCTTACTTAATTTAATGCCCATAATGACTGGCCAGTCTTCTCTACATGTGCCTATACCCTCTTGCCTCTAAACTACTTTATCTAGCAGATGTACTATAAATATCTGTGAACAGCACTATTCTTCCCTTTCTTATCTATAACACTCCAATGGACAGTAGACAGTGACAACATAACATATAACCACCAATCAATACAGTTTGATTAGGGGAGTAAAATAGGTACCCTTTGTCCCGAAATTGCCTTACCGATCAAGGAAGCCTGTTAACTCAAATGTAAGCAAAAGGCTTACTTCAGCCGGCTGATTATCAGAAATTCGTCTCAAGCTCCTCGTTTCGCATTTTCAGGGTCACCTGTAAAGCCCCTCCTGGCTGGCTCGCCACCTGAGTCGGACATTTTGTAGATAGGCAACTACTATCCTCATATTGTTTAGTGGTTCCAAATTAATAACTACTGCAGTAGGGAACAGACACAAAAGATATGCTCAGCATCTTTCCAAATAACTGTTCTGCTTTATTAAGATGCAATTGAATGTTTTTTTACACATGATTACGTAGGTATCACATCAATATTACAATTGTACGTTTATGGTTACAAAAGGCATTACATAGGCAGACTAATTCTATTCAGGACTCGAAAGAATGTAAACATGTACTGAAAACAGTATTAGTGCCGTGTGCACAGTGAGGGCAGTGTGCAATACATACAAAATAGAATACAATTATATACAGAACTTACAAATTTCCATTACACTATGCAAGTTTAGGAGATATTCATGGTACCTACAGGTGAGCCTTTTTGGTATAGGCTTACCTGTAGGTAAAAGTGGTGTAACAGAGTTTACAACCACTTTAAAGGCCAATAGACTATAATTCTATTTAAGCATATATTACAGTGGTAGAACTACCAGGGTCACAACAGTTGCACTTGCGACCGTGCCCTGGCATTCCGCCACTGTCAGGGGGCCCCAGAGGGGTTGCTAGTTGCATGGCTCTGAGCTGAGAGCGTCTCTCTCATACAGCTCAGAGCCGGTGTTCTATCAAATACTCCCTTCCCCCTCTCTTGCATGGGATGAGAGAGGAGACAGACGATCTGCTCATTCTCCCCGACTCTCCTGTGTGTGCTTTGCAGGAAGTGTGAACTCGTTAGCTTCACACTTGGATTCCTGCAGAGCACACACAGGAGGAGAGCGGTGGGGGGGAGAATGAGCAGGCTGTCTCCTCTCTCATCCCGTGTGAGAGAGGACAGAGGGGGGATGGAGGACAGGAGTCAATATTTGATAGAACACCGGCTCTGAGCTGTATGAGAGAGACGCTCTCAGCTCAGAATAAGTGAATGACGGTAATTCCGCGCTTAGGAGGATAGAGACAGGAAAGGACTGCTGCCCCCCTAAAAATGAGACTCACCTAGGTGAAATCCAATATACAAAATGCTTTAAACAGGGGAATTGGCGCTGTTCGGCTATATGTGCATAAATGGTGATTCATACAAGTGCAAAAAACATACGTGTAAAAGGAAAAAATGGAATAAAGCTATTATTAATATTATGCGTGTAACCAATGTGTTGCGGGGGCTGAGGTATATCAAAGTGCAAACAATACACCCAGCAAATGTAATGTAATAAAGTGCAACGTGCTCCTAAAATATATGTATGTGCCAATATCTCAATATATACCAAATACCTATATGTATATAGGAATGTGCCCAAAGGTTGAGAAAGGGCAAAAAAAATCAGGAAATCCAGAATACAAACAGTTATGGCAATAAAAACAGTTTTAGCAATAAAAAACAAACAGTTTTAGCAATAAAAAAAATGCCATCACCCCTCAGCAAGCTTAAAAAAAGAAGGATAAAATACCCCCGGACAGAGGATCGCTTCCTGGATTCGCCATCACAGGATTTTCTACATATGCCTTTTACCCCTGCAGGGGTTAGGCAGTCCGGTGAGTGTAAGCACGAGTGGGGGTGCAGTGAAGGACGGGGACAACACCAGTTAATGCTGAGACCACGTTTTCTTCACCAGAAGGTTACACTTTAGGACTTTGATTTTGGACACTTACTGCTTTTTATAGATTTTATGTTTTCTCTATACACATTTTTTTCACTTTTCAAAATTAGTTTTTTTGGACTTTTTATGCACATATGCTGGGGATTTTTTATTGCTAAAACTGTTTGTTTTTTATTGCTAAAACTGTTTTTATTGCCATAACTGTTTGTATTCTGGATTTCCTGATTTTTTTGCCCTTTCTCAACCTTTGGGCACATTCCTATATACATATAGGTATTTGGTATATATTGAGATATTGGCACATATACATATATTTTAGGAGCACGTTGCACTTTATTACATTACATTTGCTGGGTGTATTGTTTGCACTTTGATATACCTCAGCCTCCGCAACACATTGGTTACACGCATAATATTAATAATAGCTTTATTCCATTTTTTCTTTTTACACATATGTTTTTTGCACTTGTATGAATCACCATTTATGCACATATAGCCGGACAGCGCCAATTCCCCTGTTTAAAGCTCTTAGCTCAGAGCTGTGCTGAGGAAACAGGCGGCATACATGAGATAGGTGGGATTGATGAGCACTGATAGGAGGCACTAATGGGCACTGATAGGTGGGACTGATGAGCGCTGTATAATAGTAATAATGCCACCTACCAGTGCAGCTTATCAGTGCTCATCAATGCCGCCTATCAGTGCCTCCTCATCAGTGGCCATCAGTGCTGCCTATCAGTGCTTAATGCCCATCATTGCTGCCTATCATTGCTCATCAATGCAGCCTATCAGTGCCAAGTATCATTGCCGCCTACCAGTGCAGCTTATTAGTGCTGTCTATTAGTGCTGCCTATCAGTGTTCATCAATGCCGCTTATCAGTGCCTCTTCATCAGTCCAGCCTATCAGTGGCCATCAATGCTGCCTAGCAGTGCTCAATGCCTATCAGTGCCGCCTATCTGCAGCATTGGAGGTGGAGGAGAGAAGAGCGGGCGGGTCACGGCTGCGGCATTGGAGGTAGAGGAGAGAAGAGCGGGCAGGTTGTGGCTGCGGCGAGCGGCATTGGAGGTGGAGGAGAGAAAAGCGGGCGAGTCGCGGCTGTGGCATTGGAGGTGGAGGAGAGAAAAGCGGGCGGGTCGCGGCTGTGACATTGGAGGTAGAGGAGAGAAGAGCGGGCGGGTTGTGGCTGCGGCATTGGAGGTGAAGGAGAGAAGAGTGGGCGAGTCGCGGCTGCGGCTGCGGCGAGCGGCATTGGAGGTGGAGGAGGCACGAGCGGGCGGGTCGCGGCTGCGACATTGGAGGTGGAGGAGAGAAGAGCGGATGGGACGTGGCTGCGGCATTGGAGGTGGAGGAGAGACGAGTGGGTGGATCGCGGCTGCCGTGAGCGGCATTGGAGATGGAGGGGAGACGAGCAGGCGGACGAGCAGAGATGACATCATCTCTCTCCCCCGCCCATCACCACTCTTCCGCCCTCACAGCCGGCCACTTCAACGTGGGAGCGATGTGTGGCGGGGAGCAGAGAAATGACATCATCTCTCACTGCCCGCCACACATCAGCGCTCTTCTGCCCTCACAGCCCAGGCCTTTTAAATGTCGGGGTGTGACGGGGAGCAGAGAGATTACATCATCTCTCACTGCCCGCCCCGCATCTCCACTCTCCTGCCCTCACTAAATGGGCCAGTGTTGCCAGCCTGCCAACAATGCAGCGACAATGCACATTTGGTGGCACTGGCTGGCATGGCAAGTCACAATCTGCTAATGGTGGCAAGTGATGTGGCAAGTGACAATCTGCTAGCCCCAGATCTTTGGCAGACCTAGCAATGCCCTTGGTGCCACCTATCAGTGCCCATCAATGCCACCTATCAGTGCTCATCAATCCCACCTATCGGTGCCCACCAGTGCTCATTAAACCCACCTATCAGTGACCACCAGCGCTCAAATTAGTGCCCATCGGTGCTCATCAATCCCCCCTATCGGTGCCCATTATTCCCTTCTATCAGTGCTCATAAATCCCACCTATCAGTGAGATGTCCTCAGCCCACCACATCACAGTCTTCAGCAACTCCACTTCAGTGTCATCAGCACACACATTCTTCAGCTCCTATTCAACTTTTCATACTAGTGTCCTTACTCCCTGTGATTGGTTGCCAGGACTGCCCATCATCCTAGCAGCCAATCACCTGTTAGTTAACCTGGGGCAGCTCAGCCCTCCATCCAGAACTGTCCCGCCTTCCACTCTCGTCTCCATGAGGGCTACAGAGCGATGGCAGGGAGAAGAAAATGCTGCTAAATTTCAATACAGTGGTGGTCCGAATGGTAATGTCACGTGATCCAAATTTGGCCCGCGGTCTACCATTTATTGATGCCCTCTTTATGTTTCTTCAATATTGAGTTGGCCCAACCTTTGCAGCTATAACAGCTTCAATTCTTCTGGGAAGGCTGCCCATAAGTTTTAGGAGTGTGTCTATGGGAATGTTTGACTGTTCTTTCAGAAGCACATTTGCAATGTTAGGCACTGATGTTGGCGAGAAGGCCTGGTTGGCGGTCTCTGCTCTAATTCATCCCAAAGGTGTTATATCAGGTTGAGGTCAGGAATCTGTGCAGGCCAGTCAAGTTCCTCCACACCAAACTCCCTCATCCATATCTTTATGGACCTTACATTGTCTCAAGGTACCCCATTCACGCATTCAAGGTGAAAGAAGGAATCCTTCCTGGAGCATTATTGTATTCGGACAGCGGGACTTCCGCTTTGAGGAAGAGGGTATGTCCCTTGAAACGCGTCAGCCTTCCAGACCTGTGCAGCTCCATCTTGTGATGTGATGAGAGGATATGCAAGAGTTATGGCGTTCTTTTCTTGGATGCGTTTAATGTACATTCGTTGGTTTGTGAGTAAGTGTACTCTTTATTTTACTTTTAGGCAGGCGTCCCAATAATTTGACAATATAGTGACAGTATATAGCATGGGCAAATCCCCATTATGCCCCAGGACCTTGGCTCTTCTCTTGGTCAGACATCCTTCCCCACTTGTGCTAATATGAGCTGGACATACACATGAACTAAAATTTTTGTTTTTGTACCTGTAATTATACAATCTGGGTATATAATAACATCAGGTTTTGGTTTTTCCATCAACTGTAATGTGGCTGTGTTAAACGCATGTTAAGAATTGTGCTGGGTAGAATTATTGTACACTGTAAGTCAGCAGGGCTGTCAGCCCAGGGAAGATGGTCACGTCTGAAAACCATAAAACTATCCAAAGGTATTAGATGACTATCTTCTCCTGGGTAGAATTATTGTACATTGTAGGTCAGCAGGGGTGTCAGCCCAGGGAAGATGGTCACGTCTGAAAACCATAAAACTACCCAAGGGCATTAGATGACTATCTTCTCCAGCCTTTTTTTTTAGATGAATCAAGCATCGGTCTTTAAGCCTGTCAAGTTCCTACAAACAATAATGGTCATTGGTCATCAGGGAAAATAATGATTGGACTGGGTGGAAAATTTCATTGGCTCATTGCTGTTTTCACCCTGATAATCGGTGCCAGGAGGTATCTGTGCATGCCTTCCTCTGACCTCCCTGCCACATAGATTAAACATAAATGCATATTTAAATATGGGTGCTTGGGATGGGCAAATTCTGCCTATACATCTGCCCACCCTTTAGCATCTATGGGCCCTTTTATTTCCTAATCCTTTGCTCTTATTTACTAATTTACCAGTCACTACTAAAGAGTAAAAACTACACAAAGCATAACAGTAAAAAGTATGTATACTTAAAATAAATGCCATTATCTTTGTTTCTCGGGTTAAATCTGGTGCTGTTTATTTGCAGTTTGATAAATAACTGCGTAATAGTTTCTGAAACATTATCTGGGCTGTAACCAGCACAGCTCAATAAAAAATATTGGCAGCACAGCAAGTGTTAATAGTGTGTATAAAATTGATTGAGATTTTAGTAATTCCGTATAATCACAGTCTACCAGCAGGTTGCTGCTCCAGCAGGAGGGTTGAGAATTATTTTCTCTAGTTTGCAATATAGAACTTAAATTAAGCCTCAGAAGTCAGAGGAGTTCTGTCGCATGTTTAATGCGGTGCTAAATTCTCAGCAGCACATCCCCAGTATTAAAGCCATTGCCAGCAATTAGGTTCATTAACTATCACAATACTTTATTTATTACTTGCTCTGCCATATGGTTCTGCAGCTAAAGAACGACACCCATTCTAACACAGACCATTTGGCATCATAAAAAATGTTAACAAATAATATTAAAGTCTCAAGGGCAAAAGGTTTCACAGCTCTTCTCGAGTCGTCAGAAATGGAGAATTAAAAGAGGAGGAAAAAAAATCAGCAATTTATTGAGGTTGGTGTGATTTTCTGTTCGGCAGAGTCTGTGAATGTGTACTAATTTATCATGGTTTCAGGGAATTTGTGTTAATATAGCTTTAAATACATCTGTCGTACTTTCCCACCTGCTTTCCACTAAGTTGTTTTTTCCTTTGTTAAGTTAGTGTGAAACATACATTCTTGCAGAAATAAACATGTTCATTATCTTGTAAATGTATATGAATGTGGCCAGTATAAAGCTGTGTCTTTGTAATGATGACTAACTAATTAACTCATTTTAAAGTCTTTAATGTCCTATTCTAACGTTTCTCGTAAAAGCTCCACAGGATACTTATTTGCTCTTTTTACCTCTTCTTATTCTTATAATTTTTTTTTTATACATGACTTTATTATCCATTAGTACAATGAAGGAGAAGGCCTTATTGACCCAAAGTTAAGATAAGGTAATAATACATACAACATTAGCGCACCGGAGCAATGGAGCAACCACTGATGCTGTACAAAAATGGTGATCACTTTGAACCCATCAAAAAATTATTGACGGACAGAACGCCTCAGCACTAAGAATTAGTGTCAGCCCACCTTTGCCACACATTATTGTTCTTCTTATCTTGTCCTTTTCAAATTATTTGCTAGGTTATATTTTTTTTTAAATAATTGAAATGCCTTGGATTCTTACCTGAATCTGTTATCACCTGGCAGGCCAGGTCCAGGGCTGTCTTTCATTTGGACAGCATTGTGGGAGGGTCCACCTTTGAGTGCCTAAGTTATTCCCTAATGATATAGGTGCTTGCCATTGATTGAGCCCTCGCAGAGTCCTGAAGATTGAAAAAGTGTTCACTGGGTCCATCGGAGGGACTACACAGAGCCCTGAAGACTTCAAACAGTGGCATCATGACATCTTGAATCAAATAGTGGAAAATGACCAGCCGGTGGAACTAGACTTTAGTGGCTGATTACTGCCATGTAGGGTAATGTGATGGTAGACTCAGGCAAGTTTAAAATTTAGTTAGCAGTGTTTCATTTTATATTGTAAATGGGTTGGATAGATTGAGAGATGGTTTATTTCTTGCCAGGAGATGGACTTTAATAGAAACCTGCAGTTACTGACTTCCTTTCCTTCTGAAAATGCTCGCCCTCTGACTGTCATGGTAATTCAATAGCTTTAGTTCTAAGCAGATCAAATGCTATGCCTTGCTTCAGACTTTCCCGATCAGCATGGTTGTTCCAAGTCAGTTTCTGAAGGCAGCGGCAGCCAGGAAACTTATATTTTCAAAAGGAGTTCAGCAATGGTATACTTCTGTAATTTTTTTTCAGTAAGGGTATTATTTAAAGGACCAAGCTAAGTGATAGAAAAAGTATGTGAGCCATTATATTTAGTAACTTCTTAAACTCTTTGTCTCCCCTGTACAAAGAGCAATAGGGGAGATTAGGGATGAGCCAAACACCGCCCCCCCCCCCCCCCCCCGGTTTGGTTCGCACCAGAACCTGCGAACGGACCGAAAATTTGCACAAACGTTAGAACCCCATTGACATCTATGGGACTCGACCGTTCGAAATCAAAAGTGCTCATTTTAAAGGCTAATTTGTGTGGTATTGTCCTAAAAAGGGTTTGGGGACCCGGGTCCTGCCCCAGGGGACATGTATCAATGCAAAAAAAATTTTTAAAAACGTCTGTTTTTTCGGGAGCAGTGATTTTAATGATGCTTAAAGTTCAAAAAAAAAAGTGAAATATTCCTCTAAATATCGTACCTGGGGGGTGTCTATAGTATGCCTGTAAAGTGGCGTGTGTGTACCGTGCTTAGAACAGTCCCTGCACAAAATGTCATTTTTAAAGGTAAAAAAGTCATTTAAAACTGCTTGTGGCTTCAATGTAATGTCGGATCCTGGCAATATGGATGAAAATCAGTGAGACAAACAGCATGGGTACCCCCCAGTCCATTACCAGGCCCTTTGGATCTTGTATGGATATTAAGGGGAACCCCGCACCTAAATTAAAAAAAGGAAAGCCGTGGGGCCACCAGGCCCTATATACTCTGAACAGCAGTATACAGGCGGTGCAAACAAGACAGGGACTGTAGGTTTGTTGTTAAGTAGAATCTGTTTGTAATTTTGAACTGGTACATTTTTAACGTGTTTAGCTCCAGCCAAAAAACCTATTTTAAGCTTTTTGGAAAACATAGGGAAGGGTTATCACCCCTGTGACATTTGTTTTGCTGCCTGTGCTCCTCTTCAGAAGATTTCACCTCATTTTTTGTCCCAATGACAAATGTTTTTTGAAAATGTGGGTTTTTTTGTGAAACAAGGATTGGTGATAAAGCATCAGTGGAAAGGAGAAACGTTTTTTCCATATTAACTTTTACAGGAGAGAATTTCCCTTCCTAGGGGTAGATTTCATCTCACTTCCTGTCGTCCCCTTCCTTTTGCAAGTAGTAGTCGTTTGTAAGTTGGATGTTTGAAAGTAGAGGCCTGCCCTATATACTCAGCAGAAATTTGGGCCTTAGGTGTTGTTGTGGCCACAACACTGTAAGCCCTCACAGGGCCCTGCTGTGAAATATTAGATCAAGAATTGTAATTACATGCCCCTGTTGAACAGGGGCTGAAAAATTGGGCCTTAGTCACTGGTGCTGGTGCCACAACAATGCAACCACTCACAGATACTCTAGTTGAAATGCAGAAACGAGCCCTGCTGCAAAGTATTGCATCAAAAATTGTAATTACACTCCCCTGTTAAACAGGGGCTGAAAAATTGGGCCTTAGGCACTGGTGCTTGTGCCACAACACTGCAACCCCTCACAGATACTCTAGTTGGAACGCAGGAACGAGCCCTGCTGCAAAGTATTGCATCAAAAATTGTAATTACACGCCCCTGTTAAACAGGTGCTGAAAAATTGGGCCTTAGGCACTGGTGCTGGTGCACTGCACTGCAACCCCTCACAGATACTCTAGTTGGAACGCAGAAACGAGCCCTGCTGCAAAGTATTGCATCAAAAATTGTAATTACACGCCCCTGTTAAACAGGGGCTGAAAAATTGGGCCTTAGGCACTGGTGGTGGCGCCCAGAACCAAAAATGTTCTTACAAGCTATCAGCGTGATCATTGATGAGGAAGAGGATAATTACTCAGGATAGTCACTCAGCATCAGCATAGGCAGTCTTTGAAGGGATCTGAGATTTCAAAAAAAATTATTCGGTTACATCAGCATCAGGTGCTTGGTAGCTGGTGGTGATCCAAGACTGATTCATTTTTATGAAGGTCAGTCAATCGACCAAGTCGGTGGACAGACGCACCCTGTGATCAGTTACAAAGCCTCCAGCAGCACTGAATGTGTGTTCCGAAAGAACGCTGGATGCAGGACAGGCCAGTAGCTCAATTGCATACTGTGCAAGCTCTGGCCAGTTATCCATCCTCAAGACCCAGTAACCCAGAGGATTTTCGGTGGGAAAGGTGTCCAAGTCAGATCTTGCCCCTAGGTATTACTGCACCATGTAAAACAGACGCTGGCGATGGTTGCTGGAACCGATCATACCTTGGGGCTGCGGACCAAAAAATTGTCTGAACGCATCGGTCAGACAGCCACCTTCTCCACCGCTCCTTATTTGACTGACTGAAGCCTCAGCAACACGTTGTCCAGAAACAGGAGTTTGTAACCTCCCAGTCTCTGGGAACGCGTTGCACAGCCCTTTCTGCAAGGCCTCCCGAAGATGTTTCATCCTCTGCTCCCTCTGCGATGGCAAGATAAGGTCGCAACCTTACCCTTGTAACGTGGATCAAGGAGGGTTGCCATCCAGTATTGGTCCTTCTCCTTGATACCACGAATACGAGGATCTTTACGCAGGCTTTGCAGGATCAGGGAGGCCATGCAGCGTAGGTTTGCTGAGGCATTCGGTCCGGAGTCCTCTGGGTCACTAAGGGCGACATGGTCCGCAGCCACCTCCTCCCAGCCACGTACAAGTCCATGTGTTTCTTGGGACTGACCCCTATAAGACTGCTGCTGATGCTGAGTGCCAGGCTCCACCTCCATACTGACACAATCCTCCTCCTCCTCCTCTTCCTCGTCCTCTTCCTGTGTGATCGGTGGGCACACAGGAACACTGTCTGGATAAAGGGGGCCTTGAGAGCTAAGGAAGTCCTCCTCTTCCTGCCTCTGTTCTGCCTCAAGTGCCCTGTTCATTATTCCATGCAGCGTGTGCTCCAACAGGTAGACAAGGGGGACAGTGTCACTGATGCATGCACTGTCACTGCTCACCATCCTCGTGGCCTCCTCAAATGGTGACAGGACAGTGCATGCATCCCTGATCATGGCCCACTGGCGTGGGCAAAAAAAAAACAAGCTCCCCTGACCCTGTCCTGGTGCCATAGTCGCACAGGTATTCATCGATGGCCCTCTGCTGCGTGTGCAGGCGCTGCAGCGTGGCCAACGTTGAGTTCCACCTGATGGACATGTCACAGATTAGGCGGTTCTTGGGCAGGTTAAACTCCTTTTGGAGGTCTGCCAGCCGATCACTGGCATTATATGACTGGCGGAAATGCACACAGACTTTCCTGGCCTGCCTCAGGACATCCTGTAAGCCCAGGTACCTGCCCAAGAACCGCTGCACCACCAAGTTAAGGACGTGAGCCAAACAGGGCACATGGGTAATTTTTCCCTGTCGGAGGGCAGAGAGGAGGTTGGTGTCATTGTCGCAAACCACCATTCCTGCCTTAAGTTGGCGTGGCGTCAACCACCTCTGAACCTGCCCCTGCAGAGTTGACAGAACCTCTGCCCCAGTGTGACTCCTGTCCCCCAAGCACACCAGCTCAAGCACCACATGGCATCTTTTGGCCTGCATGCTTTCCCCTTGAACGGCTACAGAGCACCGCTGGTTCCGAGGACAAAGCACAGGAAGAGGCCATGGAGGAAGCAGAAGAGGAGGGGGTGGAGGGGAGAGGTGTGTCACAATCATTAGTAGTGACATTTTGTAGGCGTGGTGGCGGAACAACCTTCAACACTACTGCACCTTGTCCTGCATCCTTCCCAGCTGCCAGCAGAGTCACCCAATGCACAGTGAAACTTAGGTAACGTCCCTGTCCATGCCTGCTGGACCATGAGTCAGCGGTAATATACACCTTACCGCTGACCGCCCTGTCCAGCGAGGCCAAGACATTGCCTTCCACATGCCGGTAGAGAGCCAAAATCGCCTTCCATGAGAATAAGTGGCGTTTGGGTACCTGCCACTGAGGAACCGCACATTCCACAAACTCACAGAAGAGAACAGAGTCTACCAACTGAAAAGGCAGCAGTTAAAGTGCTAGCAATTTTGCCAAGCTAGCATTCAACCGCTGGGCATGTGGATGGCTGGGAGCGAACTTCTTTCGGCGGTGCAGCAGCTGGGGCAGGGAAATTTGCCTGGTACAATCTGACGTCGGTGTACCGAAAGCAGATTGCCCACAAGTACTTGGCTGTAACACACCTAATTCTACACCTTCATTCCTCTCAGTGCAGGTCTCAGAGAGGACTGATGGTATAGTGGGGTTGGAGATCTCAGCTGATGAGGAGCAAAGAGAGGTCCTCTTTGTTCTTTGGTGTGGGTCTTTTAAATACGCTTGCCAACGAACTATATGGCAGGTCAACATATGTCTGGTCAAGCATGTGGTGCCCAAGCGGGAGATGTTTTGGCCATGCGAGATACGCTTGAGACACATGTTGCAAATAGCAGAGGTGCCATCTGGTGCACTCGTCTCAAAAAAGGCCCACACCAAAGAACTTTTTGAATAATGCGCAGGGACTGCAGCGCCCTGCATATGCGGATGGTGATGTGCCGCCTCCTCCTCCTCCTCCTCCTCTCTCCTATCAGGCACCCACGTTGAGTCAGTGACCTCATCATCCCCTCCCTCCTCATCACTGAAATCTGGCAGTATGCTGCAGCAGGGGGAGCATGACTGCCAGATTGGTGTCCTTCTTGGGCACCCCCTCTGTCCGTGCTCACGTTACTGCCTTCATCTAGCTCAATATCATCATCAGAGCCTTCCAAACACTGGGCATCCTCCTGGAGCATGTACCCATGCTCCAGGAGCATGTACCCAACACTGTGGTCAAACAGTTCGAGGGACTCCTCAGGAGGACATGGTGGGGCTAGGGAAGGAGTCACTGATGACATTGAGCCGAGGGAAGAGGTCGCTGCTTTGCCAGACAAAGTACCCTGGGCATGGGTGAGAGAGGATGAGGAGGATGAGGACGGCTTGGTCATCCACTCGACCAAGTCTTCCGTATGTTGCGGCTCAACATGGTCAGCTGCTGAAAAAAAGGCCAAGCGTGTCCCATGGCCACGTGCTGATGAGGATGCACCGTCTCCACGACCAGCACTAGACACAGAGCCTGCTTGCCCTCTCTTATTGGCTTGTGACTGTCTGCCTCTCCTTCTTGGCCTTCCAGACATACTAATGGCCTGTAGCTGCACTAAGCTGGGATATATATATATCAACCTTCTACAGGTAGCTTTAGCTGAACACTGTGCAGAGCTCGCAAAAAACTAACTTGTAGCTTTTTTAGCTGCCTGCGGTAGTGATAGGATCAGGAAAACACCACCAACCTTCTACAGGTAGCTTTAGGTGAACACTGTGCAGAGCTCGCACTACACTAACTTGTAGCTTATTTAGCTGCCTGTGGTAGTTATCGGATCAGGAAAACACCACCAACCTTCTACAGGTAGCTTTAGCTGAACACTGTGCAGAGCTCGCAAAAAAAAACTTGTAGGTTTAGCTGAACACTGTGAGGAGGACGCACTACACTAACTTGTAGCTTTAGCTGAACACTGTGCAGAGGTCTCACTACACTAACTTATAGTAGCTTTAGCTGAACACTGCAGAGGTCGCACTACACTAACTTGTAGTTTTAGCTGAACACTGTGAGCAGGACGCACTACACTAACTTGTAGCTTTAGCTGAACACTGTGAGGAGGACACATTACCCTAACTTGTAGTTTTAGCTGAACACTGTGCAGAGGTCACACTAATCTAACTTGTAGCTTTAACTGAACACTGTGAGGAGGACGCACTACACTAACTGTAAACAGTCCAGTTGCCTGACTGTGGTACTAATATTATCAAAAGAACACCAGCAATTTTCTTCAGGTAGCTGTAAATACTGTAACAAGACAAGCCTGCCTGTCAGTAGGAAGATAACAGGAACAGATCTAGCTAAACTGAATACAGTGTATATATATATATATATATATATATATGCAACACCTAGGATGCATATATATACACAATACACTATAAGTGCAGCTAACTCACTGACTGTCCTGCCTAATCTAGCTAACTCAAATGAAATGACACTGTCTCTCTCTCTCTATCTAAGCACGCCGGAACACACTACACAGGGCCACCGTGCAGGCGGCCTTATATAGTGTGGGGCGTGTTCTAAACCCCCTGAGCCATAATTGGTCAAAGCCACCCTGGCTTTGGCCAATTACAGCTCTCTCTACCGACGGTGCTGTGATTGGCCAAGCATGCGGGTCATAGTGCATGCTTGGCCAATCATCAGCCAGCAATTCACTGCGATGCCGCAGTGAATTATGGGCCGTGACGCGCCACACGAATTTGGCGCGAACGGCCCATAACGTTTGCAATTCGGCGAAGGATCGAACAGCCGATGTTCGAGTCGAACATGGGTTCGACTTGAACGCGGAGCTCATCCCTAGGGGAGATTTACTAAAGCTGGTGTGCACAGAATCCGGTGAAGCTGTGCATAGTAACCAATTACCTTCCAGGTTTTATTGTCAAAGCCTAATTGAAAAAGCTGAAGTAAGAAGCTGATTGGCTACCATGCACAGCTGCACCAGATTCTGTATGCACCAGTTTTAGTAAATCTCCCCCATTGTTTCAATAGTGATCTTCCAAGTGGTCTTCAGGAAATAATTAATATGCAGTGACGGATTACTAAATAGGCAGAGTAGGCACCAGCCTCTGGGCTGTTTAAGTACTTCCAGTCCGGGCCTTTTTTGGCACTTTTTGTTCACATATAACAATCTCTTGGCCCTAGAGAATAAATTTGTGGGTTTTGCAATTTTTTATGTCTCACGGTATTTGTGCAGCGGTTTTTCAAACGCAATTTTTTGCGAAAGAATACACTTTTTTGAATTTTAATGCCAAAAAACACAATATTTAACCCAACTTTTACTTTACATGTGTAGGACAAACACTGTTTGAGTGCGTTCGGGACCAAAGCGTGCATTCTCCTTTGCGCGGAAGCACGGGAGGAAGGGGGCACTTTATTTTATTTATAGTTATTCATTTTTTTATTATTTAAATTTTTACACTGTTGCTTTCATTTTTTGATCACTTTTATTGCTGTCACAAGGAATGTAAACATTCTTGTGACAGCAATAGGCATGTGACAGATCCTGTTTATGGGGAGACCTATAGGACCCCAAATCCCTTCTCTGCACTTAAAAGCATTCAAAATAACAAAATCTGTGTTTCTGAATGCTTTTGATTTTCAAAAACTGGCGCCGATAGTTTCTGAATAGACCGGAAGTGATGTCATCGCTTCTGGTTTACTATAAGGAACAGCCGATCAAAGCCAATCTCGGCTTTGTGCAGCTGTCTGGCCAGCCGGCGGATACACAGGCTGGTCGCTTGGGTCTCCCAGTGGGACAGGAGAGCCAAGAGAGCCGCTAAAGATGTCCCCTCCTATTGCTTGTAATAGCAGATGCGTGAGCCGATCCGGTTGCTATTACAAGAGAACCGACTGCCGAGTCTAAAAAACGGTACTGTTATAACGACTGAAAGTCCCGCGATGTACCGGTACGTTGCTGGACGGGAAGTGGCTAAGGGCCCTGCAACAACGGAAAAAAAAATAATTATTTGATCATGAAAGATAGTTACAATATAGCTTTTTTTTTAAAATTGATTACAAAAGATAGAAAAAATGAATCAACTCAGAGAATTAAAAACTTTTAATTAAATATTCTATAGAGAAAATACTATATTAATGTAATGTACCCAATACCAACTAAAAGTACACAAACCATAGACATTGAGTTTAGATTACAGCTCTCATAAAAGTTCATCTTCTTTCAGCTGTCAGTCTATAAAAAAATGTGGTGCAAAATCTACAGTGGTGATGATTATCTCCATCCAGCAGCCGATGTGCACAATATTTAGTTCAAGGTTATTCAACTAGAGCACATGCAAGAGAAAACCTCCAGAAACCTGTGAGGGGGGCTCCACAGAGTTTAAAGGAGAAGTACAGACAGAGCTCATTTGGCTGTACTTCTCCTGTGAATCACAGTAGGGCAGTTCCTTTTGCACTCCCGTGACCCATTTTCAGCAGAGAGTGGACTGAAGTCCGCTATCTGCTGATGTCACAGAGCCGGTCCAGGCTCGGGCGTTATCACGACCATAGAGATAGGATCCGCCCAGATCCCCAGACCAACATACGACTCAGCCTCTCAGCGGGCCGCTAAGAGCCTGAGCTGGCCACTCACGCCCCTCCACAGCTCAGTGCTCCGGTGAGCGAGGAAGGGGCAGTGTTAGAGGCACCAGGGGACTGATGCTGCATCCACCTAGGTAAGTAAGAATCTAAAAAAAAAATACCCATAGTAGTAGTCTCTTCTGTAGTAACCTTTCATGAACATCACTCATGTTTAAAGTTCTCAATATGATAGATTTATAAAACAAATATAAGAGATAAAGAAAATACAAAAATATATTTTTATATATATATATATATATATATATATATATATATATATATATATATATATATATAGGGCTGGCTCAAGACATTGTGCTAAAAAATACAGTGGATAGTGGCGCAGGCTGTAGTATATAGCATGTAGCATAAGTACATACAAGAGTCCTTTGAGCTCTCTGGCTCTGTGTGAGAAGACAGTCTGTGGTGTCAGGGCAGCCTTGCAGAGGGAGTTGAAGCACACTCCAAACATGTGAAGAGAAAACAGGAAATAGGCACCTCTGAGTAAAACTGTATGTATTTAATAAACAAAACGTATGAAAAGACTCACATTGTAGTATTTTTAAACAGGCACAATGAAGTCCAGTGAAAACACACAATCTCCGTCTCAGCTGTCAGCAGTGAACTCTTCCTGTTAATCTGTGGGCACTGGGCGACCGGCATCCTGGCCTGCAGGAGTGTCTTGGCGCTCAGGCAGTATCCAGAACGAGGTATGGAACACAGCTGATAGATCACAGGAGAGGGCTGGAACGCAGCGTATGGCGGGATGGCATCACAGACAGGCCAACAGACTATGCCATCTGGTACCCAGAGGCTGTGGCCCCATTCTCTCTTAGGCAGACTAGGTCTGGGTGATCAGGGCTCGCAGTTTGTGTCTGACCTGAGGCAGAATCAATGTTGAAAAATACAGATGACTCATATTGTGGCAGGGAAAGGACTGGGAATGATATAAGTCTGCCGTAAAGTCCACTCGTGTGTACGTGGCATAAGAGTAAAGAGGGCCAGTGACTCTTGCAACATTGGAATAGACTTAATCTGCAAGTATTCTGAAGTGTACCAAATACAATGTGGACTTATCTAGGCACGTTTCACTTTTAAACCTTTTTACTGTTGTGTATATCTGTTTTGTAATACCTTTTCTGTAATTATTACTTGCATCAATTTTCTGTTCGTTTTATTAAAATAATTTTTTAAAAATTGCTGGGCTGAATTTATGAACCATTGTGGAACTTCACACTTATCAAAAAAAAATTACAACAAAAGCGCCTTCAGAAATGTTTAATAATGTCAATCTACAAACAGATGCTTATAGATAATTGCAGTGTTTTATTTTTAGCATATCTTATTTTTTTCATGTCATTCTCACGGTGGCCATTTTCACTAAGAGCAGATTAATCCATCTCCCTTTACTTCCTAAAACTCTGCCTAGAACTCTACCTGCTGGAACATGTGACAGGCACTACCCTATATGCAGCTGTGAGGCCAGGGTTACATCACCAGTGCCTCACTCAAGCAGAAAATAGAAAACTAATTGTAGTGCTACCCCTAGAGGAGTAGTTTGACAATTTATCCACACATCTGAAGATGACACACCTCTCTTACCCAGCACGCACTGACACACCTTGGGGTATTTCAACTCATTTTTTGGGCCAAGCTTAGCCTAAGAGAACAGAGGATTTGTAAGTGTACCTATACAAAGAATCAATAAGACAATAACATTACTCTGAGGGATAATATTACAGGATTTATATAGCACCAACAGTTTGCACAGCGCATTAAAATGTAAAGGGAGACAGTAAAATTACAATACAGAAGGAATAGAAGGGCACTGCTCATGGAGCTTACAATCTAAAGGGAGATATGATTAAACGCCTGCAGTCTTCTGACTAACATTAAATAACAGAACTGAACTGCATTTACCTAGCAACAATATAAAATGACAGTCCTAACTTGCCATAACAGTCCCTGTTTTATCACACTGGCCAGTGGTCGATGAAAAAAATAAACCGTTAGCCAGCAAAGCTGAAGCCCTTGAAGAAAGCACAACAATTTGCAACAGACTACAGGTTACGTTATGCAATGTTAGTCTCTTACCAGACCCAGGGTGCTCTCTCCTCGGTCTCTTGTCTCTGATTCAGTAAAAGTCACGTTTAAGTCAGACAGGAGAGTTGTTGTGATTTCTCTCTTTCAATCCTGATGAGACAGTCCTTTTCCTTCCTTACAAGCTGTAGGAGGGCTTTCTAGTACAGTCTGATCTCACCAGGCATCCAAATCACACCTCACATCCTTCCAGGGAGAAATGTTCTAGTCTCTGAAGCAAGTTCCCGCATGATGAGAGTTTCCTCTGAGGACTCAACGGATTACGGGCAGCTATGGCAGGGTTTCATTCAGCCAACAGCTTAGTCAATTTTTTTTACACCCCTAATAGCTTTAACACAGTCCTCTCCTTTCTTCTAAGCAGCCTTTAGACCTCTTCTTTGCTCTGTTGCTGTATTGCATCAGCTAATCACCATCCTCCAGGACTGATCTAGACCAAGTTAGCTGCCCCCTGTACTGAAGACACTGCATAGATAAGCCTTGCAAAGTGGTCTCCTTAAAGGTGGCTGCTGCACTTCTGCATTAATGAATATTCAGTTTTACCCTGTCGACCCTGCAAAAGGATAATACAACAGCAACAAAATAAGAAGTTTTGCAGCAGTTATCAGCTACAGTCCTGGTTACATAATGAATGTAAAATCATTTCCTACCATCATGCAAAACTGCATGCTAATGTGATTTTTAGTGAAAGAGGGAAAGGTCCGCTTTAAGGAATTCTGTCTTTCTAGATGTAGCGATGGCGGACTATAAGTGTAACATTATGTGTGCTCATCGTCATTCATCATCTACAGTTGTATCCCTTTAATGCTGGACATCAGTGACTGACGTCCAGGAGAAGCGGTCTCTGGGGGTTACCGTGCGGCCATGCTCCCGAGTCCAGCATTTGCGTCCATAGACACAGAATGCAGGACTCGGCCCTGCCCCCCGACGCCCAAGTCATTGGATTTGATTGATAGAAGTGGGAGCGAATGGCTGCACTGCTATCAATCTATCCAATCAAGGGCCGAGAACCCCAGCCAAAGAGGTAGAGCGCGTCTCCAGCGTGGGAACGAACGGTTTCAGGTGGGTAAAACATGGGGGGTGGGGGGCTGGTCAGTGCCAGAAGTTTTTTCACCTTAATGCATAGGATGCATTAAGGTGAAAAAAACATGATGTAATGTAATTATACTTCAGCATACCATAGTAACATCTGACAAAAAGATCTAAAAACACTGAAGCAGAAGACTTTGTGAAAGTTAAAGCGGTTGTAAAGGTAATTTTTTTATTTGCTAACTAGCTTCCTTTAAGCTAATGCAGTGCTAGTTCACTTACCTGTTCCTTCTAGTTCTCTGCTAAATGTCAGTAATCCTTCTTTGAAATCTTCACTTCCTGTTGGTCTTCATGGAGCTTGCCACCGTCATTTGAGCCGTTGTTCCTGGTGGTTAGTGATCGTGCTCGCCCCCTCCCTAGGACTACAGCCCTGCGTGGAGACGCTCTCTACGTATCAGAGAGACACAGGGGCTGGGGGTTAGCGGGCGTGTCAACGACGCTGCAGCGACGCCTCCCATGCACTAATCTTCACTGCCCTGCCTTAACTCCGCCCCCTTGCAGTCCTCAGACTTGGATTCCGTGTGAACGAGAATGTTGCTCGTTCTCGTTAGAAGAAATGTACTAAAAGGGCACTGCGCATGCGCGGTGCTGCTAAGCACAATGGGAAATGTAGTTCCGTGGTTGCCATGACGCTGCTTTAATGCACGTGCACCGCAAACCACGAAGGAGAAGAAAGAATCGCTGTGGCATAGCCGGAGGACGGTTTTTACATACACATTTAACTGGTAAGAAAAAATTTTGGGAGGAAATCATACAATTATTATAATTCAGTATGTAATAGACAGCGGTAATAGGTGAAAAAAAAATTATGTTTACAACCCCTTTAATATTTGTGTCATTCCTAAAACTGTCGGCCACGGCTGTATTTAAAGAGGAGGTCCAGCCTCCTTTAGAAAAAAAATTAAAGTCAGTAGCTACAGTACAAATACTGTAGCTGCTGACTTTTAATATTAGTACACTTTACCTGTCCAGGGATCCCGCAATGTCAGCACCCCAGCCAATTTTTACAGTACATCGACTCTCGGGTGCTGCTGCCGCCATTGCTGCTAAGGGAAACCAGCAATGTAGATGCACGAAGCGCTCTGCACTTTCTGAATGGCTCAGGGGCGGGGGGGGAAGGAGGAGGGGGACGAACTTCCGAGTGATCTAGCCACAGCAGGGTCTCCCGGAAGTGGGGATGGGTACTTGTCAAAAACAGGTACTCGCTCCCCACCGAAAGGTGCCAAATGTGGCACTGGATGAGGGGGTGGGGGGGTTGTTAAGCGGAGAATCCACTTTTGGGTGGAACTCCGCTTTAACCAAAATTTTGTTGCATAGATTGTGATTTGATTGTGATCCCGCAATAAGGTGACAAGAGTATCTATCAAATGTTGAATGCACTATGGGAAGTGTATTAAAAGTAGTGTTTTTTTTGGGGGGGGGGGGGTTGTAAGAAATCTTAAAACTTCTCCTGTTAGGTATGATCTTCATTCTTTATTCAAGTTGTTGCTGTATTATAGTAGTAAATCAGCTGTAAACCTAGGGAAAAAAAGTTTTTTTTTTTTTTTTAAGTCCTAAATGTAATTTAGCAATAAAAAAACACACACAGATACACTATGTATTGCCATTTCAACAAAAATTGTTGTACTATTATAAATGATAACATAATTTAAAATCGCAACTGGAGATCCACAAGTAAGAATAGAAATTTAGTGTGTCACTGATTACATCAAAACATTGCTTACCCACATGCAAGCGGCTCATTTTAGCCAGACAAATCTTGAATGTATCAAAGCCCAGATGCACAATTGTTGTACCATCTATTCAAGGCATAAATATATTTCATTCGGTTCAGTCCCGTATTTTTCTAAACTTATGTGTTACTGTAAAATAACAACATTATTATAACAATAACACCCTATTGTGTTGTGATGCTTGGCTTATGTGAACAGTAACAGAACATAAAGAAAGTGTTTTTATGTTTCATATTCTGCACTTGTTTTCACTGCTGTAAAGAGCTGTAGTGCTAGACACATTTCTATTGACAACCATTACAACAGTGCCATCCCCAGGTTAGAAAAGGTGCTGCATGACAATAAAGGTACATTTAAGTTAATCAAAATACATGACGTTTTTACATGTTTTAAAAAGTTTGTTGTTTATATTGTTATTAGAGATGAAAGAAATAGAAAGTTTTAATTTCCCAAAACTTTGTCACTTTGGTCAAATGCATTGTAGTCAATAGTGAATGCAAAGATCACATTTTTGTTTTAAAAATGAAATGGATTTTAAATGGTTCCTGGGGGGTTACAGAAGCTCCTTTAAACTACCCTGGGTGTGTGTTTTTGCCAAAATTAGCCCCTCACTAGCCCCATTATTTATTTATTTATTTATTGTTTTGCACAGACTTAAAAAAAAGGCAGTGATTGTTTTTTAAATGACAGTATACAAATAGTACACATTGAAATTCACAAACATAACAAATGCAACAAGAAAAATAAAATAAACTACCCTAAACTCACTCTGTAAAAAAGGAAAAAACAACAAAATGATTTTCTTTTTTTTTTTAAAGCAAAACTATTTCAATGCCACAAACAGCAAAATCATATTAAATAAGTTTTACTAAGATCTGTCTTCTCATCTCAATAGGTGGTAACAATTTGAAGGTAAAGTAAATGTAAATAAAGTAAATTAAAAATACAATGCCTTACCAGTTTTAATTTTTTCCCCAATTTGTATCATTTGATTACATTTATGTAGAAAAAAGCAAATGTACACATTCTTTGTACAGTATATTTTGCATGTTCATTAGCATTAGACACTATAAAGCATGAAAAAATAATAGCCCAAACTATCTAAATTTTCCATTTTCATGCATATTCATATTCAATACATTTAAAGGTCAAAACCACTTTTGTAAAATCACAACATTATCTGTAGCAAATATGATTTTGAATGTACTAATTGATGTCTGTAAAATGAAACTGGAACATATGTGTTATCATTTAATACAAAAATTTTCTTTGAAACCACAAAACTATTTCCTACTTGAATAAATCAGGAAAAGGTATATAGTATATACAGCATACTAACAATTATTTTGACTACCTCTGAGTAATTGCACAAAAGTATCTAAAAGCCTCTATGTTTTGTGGGAAGATGATTTTGGATTGGCCCAAGCTTAAAATAGTTATTCTTAAACACATGATCAGTTTTAGGAATCCATATACTGTACATGAGATGATTATCATATCTGTAGTTGGCACCAAACTACTTAGCTGGCTGTTTTCAGGGAACTTGTTGATTATTCAAATCAGAATAACGATTCAAAACTGTGCTATCTTTTGGGCCATACACATGATCCGAAAAATACTGCTTTTGACGCGATCGTATCATAATTTGATCGTTAGTACAGAGCTTTCAAGAGCTGATCACCCCTAGGTACTTACTAGCATCTCTAATTTAGGTGTAAACCCCCATTCAAATCTATGGAAAGTTAGATTTGACCTCCCCAGCATGGGTTATCCCTACTTCAATGGTTTGTGGAAATAAAACATGCACCTGTGTCAGTTGTTAGTCAGAAATATAAAATGTTCCTGTCTTTTGTAAATGGGAGTAACAGGTTCCCTGGTATCAACGGTCGATGGGAATAAAAAATGTCATGTTCTGTTACGTTGCCCTGGTGTCAATGATCAGTGAGAAGGGTGGTGCTTTATGGTCAGTGGGAGATATGGCACCCTGTGTCATTGGGAGAAGTTCTCTTGTATCCGTGGGAGGAATGCTGCCCATGTCACATGAGGCAGTGGGAAATGGTGCACCATTATTGGTTTTCAGTGATCTAGGAATTGTGACATTGGGTAGTTAGCTCTCATGGTAATTGCGTTTATAAAGTGAATCGTCGGAAGACAGGAAATTAATTTAAGAGCCTGGTAGCTCACTATTTTTGAAATGGCAGAAAGCAAAACAACAGTCCAACATAAAGTTACCCACGCAGGGAATCTTCTCTAGCTTCAGCAGAATACAAACACTGGAAGATGCTGAGCCATCTGGCTCATAAGTTCAGTCAGCTTCAACTGCAGTACCACACTGCACCTCTTATCAGTCTCTCTGATTGTGTTGTCCAGCTCTCCTGGATACCTCTCTCTCTAGCCCTTAGTCGCAGCACCCTGCTGCATAGCCCACCTCTAGCCTATGGATTGGGGTTCCTGACTCCTGGAATGAGACCTGCTGTCTCCTGGCTTCTGGCTGGGGCCATCTGACCACTTGGTGGGACCCTTCGTCTTTTGACTCCTGGCTGGGCACCTCTGACCCCTCAATGAGACCCTCTTCCTCTTGGTTTCTGGCTGGGGCCCTCTGACCCCTTGGTAAGACCCTTTGTCTCTTGGCTTCTGGATGGGCACCTCTGACCCTGTGATGAGACCCTCTGTCTCTTGGCTTCTGGCTGGGGCTCTCTGACCCCTTGGTAAAACCCTCTGTCTCTTGGCTTCTGGCTGGGCACCTATGACCCCTCGATGACACATGCTGTCCCTTGGCTTCTGGCTAGGCACCACTGACCCCTCGATGACACCCTCTGTCTCTTGGCTTCTGGCTGGGGCCCCCTGACCGCTGGGTGAGACCTTCCATCTCCCACTCTGGGAGCGGTCTTCAAACTGGAAGCCATGAGCTATCCTCAGACCAGAGTATATAACGACCCTAAACACTTGTGTACTCACACAGATTGTAGGCAACTGATAAACTCCGGACACAGGATTGAGAGTTACAATCCAGAACTAGAGAATCCAGAGAAAGCCAAATACACTGCTTTCTCTGCATAGAAACATTCTGGAATGTCATATTTACCCTTAATGCAAATCCTGTGTCACATTTTCTATAATCTCACAGTGACAGAGCCTCTTACTGTCACAGAGATCAACTACCTGCCCTATAAGCTCCATGTCCAGATCCTCTTGGCTAGGATTATACAGGCACCGTCGGGATGGAGATCACTCTGCCTGATAATGTCCGTCACATTGCCAGATGCTGGACCTACTGTGCATACAGCAAGCTCCCTCCCTTTGGCTTGCAATGAAAAAGCCTTGTATTTTTTTTTATAAATGCTGCAATTAATTCCATTACAGTTACAGGTAATTAACATAATAATAATAAATTATTATTAACCGCTTGAAGACCAGGCCTTTTCTGACACTCTTTGTTTACTTGTAAAAATCTTTATTTTTTGCTAGAAATTACTTAGTACCCCCAAATATTATATATTTTGTTAAAGCAGATGCCCTAGAGAATAAAATAGTGGGTGTTTCAGCGGTTTTAGAAAAAAAATACACTTTTTGAAATTTGAATGCACAAAAAACAATTGTTTGGTAAAATATAAAAGATGATGTTACGCCAAGGAAATAAATACCAAATATGTCACGCTTTAAAATTGCACATGGCCATGCAACGGCAACAAACTATGTAAATTTTATTATCCATAGGCGATGCTTAAAAAGTCTTTACAGGTTACCACTTTAGATTTGCACAGGAGATCTGGTGTGAGAATTAGGCCCCTTTCACACTGGCGGCTGGATTTCACAGAGAGGCAGCTGGATCTCTTTTCAGGAGAGTAAGGCCCTTGACATTCCAAGATAGAATTTTTAAGGACATTGTGTAGTATCACTTTCAGCACCCACCATGGAAAAAAAAGGGGGGGTGTGATGCAAAAAAGTAGGGTGGGTCCTAGAGGGAGGAGTAATACAAGGACTGAGAAGTAGAGGGAGAAGATGTAGAAGTATAGAAGTGTAGAACCACCAATACGGCAGGAAGGGCCTAGTGTGGGTGTAGGTAAGGCACTTCAGTGGGAGGTGCTCCCGACTCATAGGAGCCCCTGCAAGTCCTGAAAACATAAAAACTCTTTCCTAGATGCTCGTAATGGCCGAAACGTCGTTAGAAGCAAAAATACGCTGAATCCCAGAGCCAGCCCGAAGCACCGACAGCTCCTCCCAATGCCCTGGGTTGAAACTATTCTCCGACTCCAGGTGGAGAGTATCAGGGAGCAGCCAACCAGGGGCCCAGGGGAACAAACAGAATCCTCTGGAACAAACAAAGTCAACTATCGGTAGTCTAAAATAGGCATCAGGACAATCAGTTAACAGGGTAAGAAAACAACAAACGTAGCTCGTAACCGGCCATGAAGTCTACCAGGAGGGTGGACATCGAAATTGGGTGCAGCCAGTACCCGTCCATGGCCCCAGAACCAAAACCTGGGGTCTCTGCAGGCCAGATAACCCCCTGCATCCCAAAGTTGCAAAAGAGGCACTCCACTCGAATGAGACCATCCAGCAATAACACAGTTATATGGGTCATCGCCGTGCACACTGTGCACAACCTACCCTAGTGTCTCTCCCCTCCAGGGGTAGGTACTTCAAGAGCTAAGGGGCAGTGCGTACATATATCACTATGACTGGCAATTTAGGGTACAATTGGTCGAGTCCATCCATTGCAGTAACCAATGCCTACAGAAGAGGTGACAAAAACAAATAGATACAAAGCTATTGAGGTGAGAAGCGTTCCCGACAGGGGAGAGGACCAGTTATCAACATAATAACCCATTTGGCTGCGATCTAAGGCCAGAGGGGAAAAAGTGGCTCCTGGTCTGGTCCTACCTCGCGAACCCCCCCCCCCCCAAAGCATATAACACAATCACAATAAACAGAGGCAGGGCAAATAGAACATGGTGAGTTGAACAAGTAATATAAACAGTAATTGCATTCACAGATCTTCAAAAAAAAAACATATCAGGTCTGGGTCAGTCAGAGAGCCCTCCAGCCAGACCATCGGTATCTTCCCCCCAAACCTATGTCCGTTCCCCATATAATCAGGGTCTGTGACCACTTCCGACCATGGGCTGAGAAACTCTGAGGAGAATGCAAAGCACAAGAGGTGTGCCAGCCTCATAGCAAGGAGAAGTCATAGGAACCGAGGGACCAGGACCACACTCACCATACCATTAGTGCCCCCAAGTCTCGTGAATAGTCAATTGTCGTTATGAAGGACCTTCAGAACAAAGGCCCCCAGCAGACAGAGTTGTAGAACCTTATGGCATAGGTGAGGTTGGTGTATCAGCATTGTACCGTGACAGCCAAGTGCAGGATTTAAGAGAGGATTCCCAGATCCCGGCGACATCACCAGGTTCCAAAACAGGCAAACATGGCTGCTCCCCACAGGAAAAGAAAGCTTAAATTAGGTTCATAAATGTTAAATTTCAAAAGAGACCCAGGAAGTGTGAGTGGGATTGTCCCTAATATATGGTCCATGACAGGAAAAGTCCACTCCATCAACAGCCTGGGTGTCAGTTTGTCACGATCAGCAGAATAATGTGGCCGTTCCTAGCATATTCCCTCATTGCTCCATTAAAGTTCACGGTCCCTGGGGGCCTGACGCATGTCCGTTCCCCATATAATCAGGGTCTGTGACCACTTCCGACCATGGGCTGAGAAACTCTGAGGAGAATGCAAAGCACAAGAGGTGTGCCAGCCTCATAGCAAGGAGAAGCCATAGGAACCGAGGGACCAGGACCACACTCACCATACCATTAGTGCCCCCAAGTCTCGTGAATAGTCGATTGTCATTATGAAGGACCCTCAGAACAAAGGCCCCCAGCAGACAGAGTTGTAGAACCTTATGACATAGGTGAGGTTGGTGTATCAGCATTGTACTGTGACAGCCAAGTGCAGGATTTAAGAGAGGATTCCCAGATCCCGGCGACATCACCAGGTTCCAAAACAGGCAAACATGGCTGCTCCCCACAGGAAAAGAAAGCTTAAATTAGGTTCATAAATGTTAAATTTCAAAAGAGACCCGGGAAGTGTGAGTGAGATTGTCCCTAATATATGGTCCATGACAGGAAAAGTCCACTCCGTCAACAGCCTGGGTGTCAGTTTGTCACGATCAGCAGAATAATGTGGCCGTTGCTAGCATATTCCCTCATTGCTCCATTAAAGTTCACGGTCCCTGGGGGCCTGACGCATTCTCTGCAATGATTCCTGTGGGATCGCTGTGGTCTGCCAGTTGGAGTCGGGCCCTGCTGTATTTCGGATAATGTGAAAAACAGCCAGTTGGGTAGCGGAATGGGATCCATGGCCAAAGAGCTGAAGGAGTATGGTAACTTGGATGGGTGGCGTAGTGAGTATGACCGGTTACCCTTACAAACAATTAAATAAATAGGGTGACCCCATTTGTAGGTGATGCCCAGCTCCACCAATTTTTCCAGCAGTGGCTTCATACAGCGGTGCATCTGCAGATTCTGCTGTGATAAGTCTGGTAACAAAAGTATCTGGGCACCGTCAAAAGCAAAAAGCAATCATGCAATAATCTAATCGTTGGTAAACTGACAATCACTGCAATTCATGCAAAGTTATCCGATGGGACAAGCAGGAAAATATTTCTCGTATGATACCAGATCGTACGATTTTCATTTAACCACTTCAGCTCGGAAGGTTTTACCCACTTCCCGACCAGGCCATTTTTTGCGATAAGGCACTGTGTTGCTTTAACTGACAATTGCTTGGTTGTGCGACACTGTACCCAAATAAAATTTATGTCCTTTTATTCCCCACAAATAGAGCTTTCTTTTGGTGGTATTTCATCGCCTCTGATCACCTCGGTTATTATTTTTTTTGCGCTATAAACATAATAAGACCGACAATTTTGAATAAAAAACAATATTTTTTACTTTCTGCTATAAAACATTCCCAAAAAATAAAAAAATAAAAAAAAATCAAATTTCTTCAACAATTTAGACCAATATGTATTCTGCTACATATTTTTGGTAAAAAAAAATCCCAATAAGTGTACATTGGTTGGTTTGTGCAAAAGTTACAGTTTCCAAAAAATGATATATATTTAGGGACTTTTTCTTTTTTTTATTGTTTTCATTAGTAATGGCGGCGACCAGCGATTTATAGCGGGACTGCCACATTGTGGAGGACAAATTGGACACTAAGTGACACTTTTCAGGGACCAGTTCCACAAATACAGTGATTAGTGCTAAAAAAAAAAATGCACTGATCACTGTATACATGACACGGGCAGGGAAGGGGTTAACACCAGGGGCAATCAAAGGGTTAAATGTGTGCCTGGGAGGTTCTTTCTAACTGTGGGGGGGAGTAGATACACTGGAGGAAAACAGAGATCGTGTTTCATCTGAGCTGAAACACAAGATCTCTCCTTTGCTCCCTGACAGATCAGCAGTTTGCCTTGTTTACACACCGCTAATCCGTCTCTCCACAGAACGATCGGTGGGTTGCGGTGGTCATTGCAGGCCGCCAAACCCGCCAATTGGCTCCCGCTATGTCCAATAACAGCGGGAGCGGCGCTCCGCCTACAGGTACAGGTACGTGATTTTGCGCAGCCGGGCCGCCCTGCCGTAGTATATTTGCGGTGGGCGGTCCGGAAGCGGTTAATCAGTATAGTTGTTGTTCAAAAATACAATACAAATACAGTACAATACATTACATCACTTATGAATTTTTGTGAATTTTTATTCTGTCGTATGGGAATTTTTGTAAACGCTTTCGATATGAGACTAGCATGCAAAAAAAAAATTAAAAATGAACGATCATTTGTCCAATACTCTCATTATGTGTACCAGGCATTAGAAAGCACGCAGTAATAGTCTCAAATCCAAGTCTATATTTTAAGTTCTTTCAAGTTAGTGATTTTCTTGGGGAAATGTGTGCTTTACTTGCATTGTACAGAATTGTGGCTTTTTAATTCCTTAATCATTAGTACTTTTGGCATAATCTTTAAAAATAATGAAGAAGGCCCCCCGCATCTCTCTGACAAAATTGTTACTGCTCATACCTGGACATCTATTTCACTTGTCAATTTTCACCACAGGAACGTTGACCATTGACATTTACCTCCAATAGATGTAATCATAATAGCATTGAGATGTTCTAATTTAAATGAGAACCCAAATTGCTTTGTTTGTCTGTGCTGGCCGGTTCTACCTTTCTATTGGACACAGAGACTGTTAAATAATCATAATGCTTGTTACTAGGAAACAGACTCAGTCTGGTACTGTTAATGAATAAAAATGCCAAAGTAATTTTTTAAAGCGCACCAAGGGCTCATACTTATGGCCTTTGAAAAGCACTTATGTTCAACCTCTTGTCAAATAGGAAATACATTTCACAATCATTAATAACATTTTAGGGTATTTGTCAAGCTTCATGAAGGCTTCGGGGGACACTTTCCTGGCATTTGTCAGCAATTCAACAAAAGAAGGCGATGAAAAGAAGTGTTTTAGGTTTTTCTTTGGTGGGCTTAGAGCTTTTGGTGGTATTTGCTGGATTGTGTGAAGTTTATTGGTCATCTTTTGTGTGAAACAGGTGTAAATGTTGCTCTTATTCTATTCCCCATGTACAGAAACATCATAACCTAACAGACAAAAGGATAAGGTTAAAATCCTGCGATTGGTCTAAAAGCATAAAAATAATGTGTAAATTAATGATAATTAAACAAACTTTTCCAATCAAAAAACAAAAAATAATAAACTCCAAAGTCGCGCACAAAGCAGTAGGACAGATAAAAAAAAAGAGCATGCAAACGTTCCATCCACAATGGGCCTTTTAATAATGAACATGCCAAAAGATGACTCTAATACAGGTCATTTAAGGATCTTGTAACCGAAAAAAAAGCCTGTCCACCACGTTGAGGTAAAATGGCTGCTCACCTCAGGAAGTGACCATCAGGTCAGACAGCGCCCATAAGATGGATAGTGATGCTACACTTCAGCCTCCATAACGCTTCTCCCCAATGCAATCCGGGTCACTGGATACCAAATTCCTTCCACTAATCTGTCTGTGTGATTTTGTATCCAATCTTTGTCTCCCAATAGCAGATTTTACAGATTTAAAGGGAAAAATTCAAAGCGCAATAATGCTAATAAAAGCCACATTTATTAAAACTCAAAATATATCTGCTCACAATTAACCATAAAGAAATCCACATAGACAGTCAAACACGATGATTTACCTCCTCACCGCACTACCGGGGACTGGAGTCACTAGAAAATGACGTCACTGGCTCAACCCGACGCGTTGCGTCACTGGTCATGGAACTTCTTCTGTTGTGTGCTGTTGTGCTGATGTCCATGATAAACCTGATGTGTCGGAAGGTGGTTATGGACTGGCATAGGTCCATACTGGCATGGGAAAATGAAACCTGTACTGTTGGCTTTGTCCTCCAGTCTCTTAGCAAGGGGCAGATTCAGTCTCTTGGAGCAAAGTGAAATTCTTTGAAAGTCTTGTGAATACAAACATGGTGTGTGTGCCATGTTTGAAGTCTGCCAGACATGGAGGTTCAGTTTTGCGTGGTCAGCCACCAACATTTTTCCTGATGAATGTTTGTTGGTAACCCTAAAGTAAAAAATCTTTTGCATATTAGTTTGTTTTTGTTTTAAAAACTAGAAATGGTAATGAAAGGGATTTAACCACTTGCCGCCCGCCAAATAGCAATATGACGTCGGCAAAGTGGTTGCAATATCCTGACTGGACGTCATATGACGTCGCCAGGATATCAAGCCGCTGCGCGCCCCCGGGGGCGTGCATTGTGGCGATCGTTGTTGCGGTGTGTCAGTCTGACACAATGCAACTCCGATCTAGGTAAAGAGTCTCTGACAGAGACCCTTTACCACATGATCAGCCGTGTCCAATCACAGCTGATCACGATGTAAACAGGAAGAGCCGTTGATCGGCTTTTCCTCACTCGCGTCTGTCAGACGCGAGTAGAGGAGAGCAGATCGGCTGCTCTTCTGACAGGGGGGTCTGTGCTGATTGATTATCAGCACAGCCCCCCCCGAGGATGCCCACACTGGACCACCAGGGATGCCACCAGGACCACCAGGGATGCCTACCACTCTGTCACCACCAGGTATTCCACCCAAGGCCACCAGGGATGCCACTCAGTGCCCACCATGAATGCCAATCAGTGCCCACAATGGGCATCACTGATTGGCAGTCATTATTGTTTGGCACTGATTGGCATCCATCAGTAACATCCATTAGTGTACATCAGTGCCACCTATCAGTGTCCATCCGTGCCGCCTATCAGTGCCCAACAGTGCCGCCTTTCAGTGCCCATCAGTGCCACCTGTGTGTACCCATCAGTGCTGCATATCAGTGCCAGCTATCAGTGCCCATCAGTGCCGCCTATCAGTGCCCTATCAGTGTTGCATATTAGTTCCCATCATCAGTGCCCATCAGTGCCACCTCATCAGTGCCGCCTTATCAGTGCACGTCAGTGCAGCCGCATCAGTGCCCATCAGTGAAGGAGAAAACTTACTTATTTACAAAGTTTTTTAACAGAAACAAAAAAAACATCTTTTTTTTATTTGTTTAGCAGAAAATAAAAAACCCAGAGGTGATCAAATACCACCAAAAGAAAGCTCTATTTGTGGGAACAAAATGATAAAAACTTGGTTTGTGTACAGTGTTGTATGACCGCGCAATTTTCATTCTAAGTGCGACAGAGCTGAAAGCTAAAAATTGGTCTGGGCAGAAAGGTGTATAAGTGCCCTGTATTGAAGTGGTTAATACCAATTAAAATTCTGTTGATTTACTAAAGATTATATAATGTTCACTTGTAAAAAGAAAAGTTCACTTATCTTAGTAAATAAGGCTAAGCTGTGTTCATGTCAATCATCCAATCTGACAAAAATCTGTTTTCCATTGTATATGATAATAGTTAAACTTTTAGTTCAATTATTAAAGGCTGTTAACTTTGCAAGGGAAATTTTGCTTTGCATGAAAAGTTTCCCAAGCGCTTGAATGAGGTAAAGCTCTGCTTCCATCATCCAATCATCTACAAGCAAAAATGATTATTTTTTTAAATTTTCCTTGCACTTGATTGGGTAGTCTTTGCAACATGAAACTTCATATTCACTAAGGCAGGCCAGACACGGTGCAAATTTCTTTCCTACAACCACAGGTTGCGGGAAAGAAATTTGCACAATTCCGTCATCCACACAGACAATGCTGACAGGGGAATTCCTCCTGCAAAGCTCTTGTCTGGTGGAGGGGGGGGGGGGAATGGTTAGACGGGGGACCTGTCCCCGCTGGGAGAAGACAGTGATTATTAACAGAATCCGGTAGGCTGGTTGTACCCAAGTCGATCGATCAACTTGGTATATTCAGCCTGCCCATTAATTGTTTGAATCTCAGCCAGTTCTGCAGGAGATTCGAATTGTGAATGGGCGGCCTAAGTTCTAGGGAAAATTCCCATGCAAACTGCAACTTCCCTTGCAAGGTAAGCAGCCTATTTGCATTTAGCAAATGAACCCCATATTCACAATGCTAAATTAAATTATTTTGATAAATCCTAACAGCTTTAGTAAATCAACTCATCTGAATGGTCAGGTAATTACATTTGTACAGACAACATGGCTTTATCACCACCTAATTGAACTAAATTGCCATGTCCAGGGCTTTTTCAGCGGGAAAGCAGCAGTACCCAGTTTCGGCACTTCCAGCACTGAATGTTCTGGCAAGGGCTGCTGGGGTGTGCTGCAGGGTCTATTGATCCTGGCTGCTGGGGGATATATTGTTTCTGGGGGGGGGTTATTGCAGTTGGTGGGGGATCTATTGTTATTTTGGCGGTCTATTGTTGTGGGCTAGCGATCTACTGTTGCAGGGGGTGGGGAGGAGTTTATTGTTGTTGGCTGCTAGGGGTTCTATTATTGCTGGTGGAGAATTTTATGTTGCTGGGGGATCTATTGTTGAGGTGGGATTTATTGTTACTGGCTGCTCGTGGGCGATCTATTGTTGCTGTATGTATTTTTTATCTGGGAGGGGTCTATTGCTGTTGGAGGGATCTATTGTTGTTGTGTTGTTGTTATTGTGTCACTTACTACTGACCTTTGAACTCTGCATCAAGTAGTACTGACCACTGGACTTTGTGTCACTTACTAACCCCTGAACTCTGCGCCACTCATAGAATTCAGCAGGCAGCTAGTAGCGGGGCTGGACAGTGCAGCTGTGCCCTACACCTGAAGTCAAATGCCAGAGACTCATGCAGCTGGCCTAAATGCCCAGTGTGCATGAAGCCGGAGCACTTACCCCATCTATGGCGGGCAGAGCTTTACCCTTCCCCTGCTCTCCTCCATGGGCATCGCGGCAGCTTACATCTCCTCCCTCCTCCTTGGCAGCCAATCGGAGCTCTTCTCCTTTCGACCAATTGGGAAACGGGTCTCAAGCCGCTTCCTGATTGGCTGGGAGGAGAATCAGTGTGAAAATAGCCTATATTCATTCACTATTGTCACACAACTGGGTGGGCTCGGTTCGCAGTGCTCTGTGCCCCAAGTCCACCCCTTTTTGAAGCCTATTAGAGCCTCTGGCCTCTGAGCCTAGAGTCTCTTCTTCAAACCCCCCGCATTGGAATTAATGCATCCAGTGTCCTGCACAGGGGCCAGATGCATGGATAGGGGGGGTTGCACCCGTGTGCCCCTAATGGATGGGCCGACCCTGCTATTTACAGCATACACATGCATACAACATCAAACACTAAAGTCTCTGGTGATATTGCTGGAATCACTTACTACTGACTCCTGAACTCTGTATCATCTACTACTGACCTCCTAATTCTGCATCACTTACTACTGACCGCTAAGCTCTGAGTCACTTACTACTGACCACTGAACTCTGTGTCGTCACTTACTACTGACCGCTGAACTCTGTGTTGTCACTTACTACTGACCACTGAACTCTGGGTCATCACTTACTACTAACCCCTGAACTCTGTGTCGTCACTTATTACTGAACCCTGAACTCTGTGTCATCACTTACTCATACTTGCCAACAGTCCTGATTTTCCCGGGACAATCCCGATTTTGGGTCCCTCGTCCCGTTTGGAGCTCATCCTGATTAATTTCCTGGGATTTTGTCTTTGTCCCGGGAAAATCGGGAATGTTTTAAGAAAAAACGGCCGGCGGGCTACAAACAGATGGCCCGCCATTGCCGTCACGTGGATTATTTCCCCTTGTGTTCAGTGGAGAGGGGCAGCCAATCAGCTTCAACCCTCGCCACTGAACACACACGAAAAAGAACTCGTGGGGAACTATAGCTGCCACGCTGCTGGGGGACACAGATCGCTCTGTAAGGAGGGCTCCGCTGCTGCTGCCAGGGACACTGAAGTAAGGAGGGCTCTGTTGCTTGGTGACACAGATCGCTCTGTAAGGAGGGCTCCTCTGCTGCCAGCTGCTGGGGATGCTGAAGTAAGGAGGACTCTGTTGCTGGGGGACACAGATCTGTAAGGAGGGCTCCGCTGCTGGGGCACACCAGATGTAAAGGAGGGCTCCGCTGCCAGGGAACCAGATGTAAAGGAGGGCTCCACTGCTGCCAGCTGCTGGGGACACTGAAGTAAGGAGGGCTCTGTTGCTGGGGGACACAGATCTGTAAGGAGGGCTCCACTGCTGGGGGACACCAGATGTAAAGGAGTGCTCCGCTGCTGGGGACACCAGATGTAAATGAGGGCTCCACTGCCGGGGACACCAGATGTAAGAGAGGGCTCCCCTGCTGGGAACACAAGATGTAAAGGAGGGCTCCGCTGCCGGGGACACGAGATGTAAAGGAGTGCTCCACTGCCGAGGACACCAAATTTAAAGGATGGCTCCGCTGCCAGGGACACCAGATGTAAAGGAGGGCTCCGCTGCCGGGGACACCAGATGTAAAGGAGGGCTCTGCTGCTGGGGACACCAGATGTAAAGGAGGGCTTTGCTGCTGGGGACACCAGATGTAAGGAGGGGCTCCGCTGCCAGGGACACAGATCTGTAAGGAGGGCCTCTGCTTCTGGGGGCACCTGATGTAAGGACGAACTCTGTTTGAGGCACCTGATGTAAGGACGGACTCTTCTGGGGGCACCTGATGTAAGGACGGGCTCTGCTGGGGGCACCTGATGTAAGGACAGACTCTACTGGGGGCACCTGATGCAAGGACGGACTCTGCTGGGGGCACCAGATGGCATCTGGTGGCAGGCGACGTGGCAGGTGACACGCTCTGGGGTCCCACTGATTCTGGATTATGGTGAGTTGAATGATTTCATTCTATATTACAATGTAATAGTAATAGTGCGCTTCAATCATCCTGACACCACAGTAACCATGGTGCTGGGATAATTGAAGCGCTGACACCAGGTGTTTGGAGCATCTTTATCTGCTGATTGTTAAACTCTGGAATACACATTTCTATTGTGGTGTAGGATCTGGGCCTGCTGTCCCTCCATCCCTCTTTCCTTCCTTCTCTCTCCTTCCCTCCTTCTTTCCTTCTTTCTCTCTTCCTCCCTCCCTCTTTTCCCCTTTCTTTCTCCATCTCTCATTCATCTCAGACTCATACCACACCCCCATTTGAACCACACCCGTATAAGCCACGCCCACTAGTTCGCGTAAACCACGCCCATCCTTTTTGCTATGTCACACCTACAAACGCATGCCTCGCCCCCTAATTATAATGAGACTCTACCTACAGCCAGAAAAGTGTCCCTATAAATTCTTTTACAATGTTGGCAACTATGACTTACTACTGACCCCTGAACTCTGACTCATCACTTACTACTCACCCCTGAACTCTGTGTCATCACTTACTACTGACCCCTGAACTCTGACTCATCACTTAGTACTGACCCCTGAACTCTGTGTCATCACTTACTACTCACCCCTGAACTCTGTGTCATCTCCTACTACTGACCCCTGAACTCTGACTCATCACTTAGTACTGACCCCTGAACTCTGTCATCACTTACTACTGACCCCTGAACTCTGTGTAGTCACTTACTCCTAACCCCTGTACTCTGCATCACTTACTACTGACCTCTGAAATCTACATCACTTACTCCTGACCCCTGAACTCTGCATTACTTACTACTGAACTCTGAACTCTACATCACATTGTGTTAATGTTCATTTTAATTATCCAGTTATGTGCAGATGGAATAAGATAACAGAGATTTGCTTTTTATGATTACGTGATTGTAGCCTCAATGTCTCTGATCAGTGCAGCAGATGGCAAAATAAAGTTATTTATTAAGCTGCCAGCACTAATAATTCAGTAGCAAACAATACAACCCATTGCCTTTAACATACTGTTCTCTTTCATAAGTTGCAGCTCTTTAACTACCATATATAGGCCACAAGAGGAAACTAATCCTTCCTTATAAATAGTAACATGTCCTTGTGGAGTTCTGAGTGATGCATCTATAGACAAAACAGACGTACATGTACAAATAAATACTACCATCAATGCTTACCGACTCACAGCTGTATTTTTATCAGACTACCAAATACCAAAGTGAATTTCTATGATCTGAAAAAATGACATTTTCAGATACAAATCTAATAGCAATAAGACAGATAATAAACGATGTGTCTTGAATACTTCTGACTTGCTGCTAAGTAAACCTAATTAATTTTATGAAATACCTCTTAACAGTTGTAAAGGATCACTTTACTTAAAGCGTACTCAAACTAAAGTTAAACCAAGTAACCTGATGACTGACAAGTAAGTGGACATTAACAGACGGAATGCCCAAATTTTCAGGTGTACTCTGAAAGAAAACTAAAGAAACATGCAAACACATTTAGGTGTCAGCATTTAATTCATACTGTTAGTTTACTAGTTTTAAAGTTTTTTCTTAAGCTGCAGAGAATCTTGTGACTGCTCTAAGTTGCCAGTGCACTGCTTCAGTCTAGCTGTCACATTTAACCAAAAGTGTCTACAGAATGTCAGAAAAGACAAAAAACATATTTTGCAATACTTTGGCACTATGCTGCCATCTTACTCATCTCCATGCAGAACAGGTCCTCCTCGGATACCTTATGTGAAATACAACTTTTGGTGGGTTGAATCATCCACTAGCTTGGAGATTCCAGCTTTGAGAGTTCCTTGGTGATCCTATCCTATCACACTATCTCCTGTAGCACTTTTTTATAGTGTGAAGTTAATGAATAGGGATGAGGTTGGGGTTCACCACTACCACTGGTTTGAGAATTGATGTCTTTTGTGCAAAGTTGCCCAGGAGAATTCTCTTAAATCATAATGCACTGTGGGGACTTTGAGCTATGGCCAGCAGCCCTACAAGGAACTATGGGGATAGAGCTGTCATAGCGTCAGTGAATTGGAAGCTGTTGTAGAAGATTAAGGGAAGTTAGGAAATTGTACTTTTATTCTGATTGCTAGCCTTTTTGGACAATCAATTCTTTTGCTGAATTTTTTGTTGCTCTATTATTATTATTATTATTATTTTAATTTTGTCTGTCTTTTGAGGTCAGTGGTCAATTTTAGCTGTTGTCCAGTCCATAGCAAAATCTTTTTGTTTGTTGTAAGGCCTCCTTTTTAAAAAAAATGGCTTCTGCTAGAACCTCAGCACCTCTGACACAACGGGTTGAGTGTACAAACATACAATATCACAGGAATTCAGTGAAAAATAATACATAGTAGTGCTATATCAAAGAATACAGGCACCACACCAAGTAATAAAGGCAAACTTAAAGAGGAGCTCCAGTCTACCTCCAAAAAATGTAAAGTCAGCAGCTACAAATACTGTAGCTGCTGACTTTTCACATAAAGACACTTACCTGTCGAGTGATCCAGCGCTGTCCACACCCGAGACGATTCTTCAATCGGCTTCGGGTGCAGGCGCCAGCATATTATTTAAGGGAAACACACAGTAAAGCCTTCCGGCTTCACAGTCAGTTACCTACAGCACATGCACAACCCGTGTCGCTCTTTGTGAATGGTCCTGCAGTCTTCTAGGACCTATATATCAACCAGAAGGCTGCGGGAGGAAGGAGGAGAGACCAAACATCCTTGTAGATCACTGTGATCACTGTGGTGATCTGACCCAGAAGTGGGAGCGGGTACCTGTCAAAAACAGGTACCCGCTTCCCCCTCCCCCCCAAAAAGTGCCACATGTGGCAGTGGGTAAAGTTCTGCTTTAATATATTGTCATCCTATATGGTTTGTAACTAGGCAAGCATAAAATGGATTACCAATGGTAATAACCCAGTTTAACATAAAGTGACTAACTATAGGTACTAGGCATAAGATGACATTTGGCATCCAGATCAGCATAAACAATAGCAAGGCCACCTTAAGTGCAGCAGTGAGAAGTAGTAAAGTTTAACCTACTGAGTGCTGGAACTATGCTACCAAAGCGTAATTATGGTGGTGATGCTAGTTCTAGTCCGACTGGGTATGCACTGCCCAAAAGAAAATGAAGATTGTAGTAGAGGAGGCAGGGGAACAAAGGGGACTTGCAAGATAATTATTATGGGAGGGGCAATCCTTTGAGATGTTTTTCTGCTGTCTATCTTTGGGGCCCTTTAAGAGTGTCAGTGCACTTATTGACAGTCCCAGTTAACCTGCATGCAGTATAGGTACGGTATAGATACAATATAGTCTCGGCACAGGTTCAAGGTAGATGTGGTTCAGATGAGGCAAAGGTTCAATGTAATGCGGTATAGGTGCAGCCTAGGTTTGGAATAAGTACAGAGGCTGAGGAAGAAGCTTGAAGCTTTGAAACACGTAACTGTGCATCTCAGTGACCGCAGCTACAGTATGTTTCATCACAGCGCTCTCATACCCTTTCCGGCGGCCAAGGCAGGGTCCCCCCAAAAAAAAGGAAAAAACGAATTTCTTCATTGGTTTAGGCCAATATGTATTCTTCTACATATTTTTGGTAATCAATTCGCAATAAGCGTACATTGATTGGTATGCGCAAAAGTTATAGGGTCTACAAAATATAGAAAGTATTTATGGCACTTTTATTATAAAATTCTTTTTTTACGGTGATCAGCGATTTTTAGTGGGACTGCGACATTGCGGCAGACAGATCGGACACTTTTGCCAACTTTTTGGGACCAGTGCCAATTATACAGCGATCAGTGCTAAAAATAGCCACTGATTACTGTATAAATGACACTGGCAGGGAAGAGGTTGACACTAGGGGGCGATCAAGGGGTTAAGTGTTCTCTAGTGAGATGTTTCTAACTGTGGGGGGAGTGGACTGACTGGGAGTAGAGAGAGATCGCTGTTCCCAATCACTAGGAACAGACAATCTCTCTCTACTCCCCTGACAGAACGGGGATGTTTGTTTACATTGACAGATCCCCAGTCTGGCTCTCTGTGGAGCAATCGCGGGTGGCCGGCAGACATCGCAGGCAATGGCCACGGGCATCGGATCCGGCGGGTACTCGGGTACTCAGATGAACTGTGACAGGTACTCAGGTACTCAGATAGACTGTGACAGGTACTCAGGTACTTGGATACTAAGATGAACTGTGACAGGTACTCAGGTACTTGGGTACTAAGATGAACTGTGACAGGTACTCAGGTACTTGGGTACTCAGATGAACTGTGATAGGTACTCAGGTACTTGGGTACTCAGATGAACTGTGACAGGTACTCAGGTACTTGGGTACTCAGATGAACTGTGACAGGTACTCAGGTACTTGGGTACTCAGATGAACTGTGACAGGTACTCGGTTAACCATTTGATTGCCCCTGATGTTAACTCCTTCCCAGCCAGTGTCATTAGTACAGGTCAGTGCATATTGTTTAGCACTGATCACTGTATTAGTGTCACTGGTCCCCAAAAAGTGTCAGTTAGTGTCCTGACTGTCCGCCACAATATCACAGTCCTTCTATAAGTCGCTGATCGCAACAATTACTAGTAAAAAAATCTATAAATAAAAATATCCCATAGTTCAGGGGTAGGCAACCTGGGGCCCTCCAGCTGTTGCAAAAGTACAAGTCCCATCATGCCTCTGGGAGTAATTGAAACTGCCAAGCTTGCAATGCCTCATGGGAAATATAGTTCCACAACAGCTGGAAGGCTACTGCTTGCCTACCCCTGCCATAGTTTGTAGACCCTATAACTTGCGCAAACCAATCAATAAATGCTTATTGGAACTTCTTTACCAAAAATATGTAGCAGAATACATATTGGCCTAAATTGATAAATAAATTAGATTTTTAAAAAAAACTTTCTTGGATATGTTTTATAGCAAAAAGTAAAAAATGTATATAATTTTAAATTGTCTGTTTTTTTTTTTTATAGCGCAAAAAATAAAAACCGCAGAGGTGATCAAATACCATCAAAAGAAAGTTCTATTTGTCGGAAAAAATAGGACATGAATGTTTGTTTAGGTGCAGCGTCGCACAGCCGCACAATAATCAGTTAAAATAACGCAGTGCCTCATGATGAAGGATTTTAAATCTTCAAGTGGTTAAAGTGTAAGTAAACCCCCCTATCGTTTTCAGCCAAGGAAGCTGCCATCTTTGCCTCTGTTTAATCTACAATTTTCCATGATGCTGCACATGCGATCAGTTATGACACCAGCAATTGGATGGATTGACAGTTTGGTTTAGAGCACAACCAATGGGAGCATTAATGGGAGTGTTACTTTTCTGGCACATGCAGGAAATGAAACTGTTTTTTGAAACTGATAAATGGATGGGTTTACTTCCGCTTTAAGTGTTTGATGTCTAAGAATGATACCTTACTTTGTTCTTTTTCTTTTGGCAGTTTTTTTTTTTAATATCAATATGCGTGATCCCTCAAAAGTCCCACGGGCATTTGCTTTTTGCATAGGATGTAAACAATCACCAGAGGTAGGGATGAGCTTCGAGTTCGAGTCGAACTCATGTTCGACTCGAACATTGGCTGTTCGCAAGTTCGCCGAACACCGAACAATTTGGGGTGTTCGTGGCAAATTCGAATGCCGCGGAACACCCTTTAAAAGTCTATGGGAGAAATCAAAAGTGCTAATTTTAAAGGCTTATATGCAAGTTATTGTCATAAAAAGTGTTTGGGGACCTGGGTCCTGCCCCAGGGGACATGTATCAATGCAAAAAAAAGTTTTAAAAATGGACGTTTTTTCAGGAGCAGTGATTTTAATAATGCTTAAAGTCAAACAATAAAAGTGTAATATCCCTTTAAATTTCGTACCTGGGGGGTGTCTATAGTATGCCTGTAAAGGGGCGCATGTTTCCCGTGTTTAGAACAGTCTGACAGCAAAATGACATTTCGAAGGAAAAAACTCATTTAAAACTACCGCGGCTATTAATGAATTGCCGGTCCGACAATACACATAAAAGTTCATTGATAAAAACGGCATGGGAATTCCCCACAGGGAAACCCCGAACCAAAATTAAAAAAAAAAAATGACGTGGGGGGGTCCCCCTAAATTCCATACCAGGCCCTTCAGGTCTGGTATGGATATTAAGGGGAACCCCGGCCAAAATTAAAAAAAAAAAAATGACGTGGGGTTCCCCCTAAATTCCATACCAGACCTGGTATGGATTTTAAGGGGAACCCCGCGCCAAAAAAAAAAAAAAAACGGCGTGGGGTTCCCCCAAAAATCCATACCAGACCCTTATCCGAGCACGCAACCTGGCAGGCCGCAGGAAAAGAGGGGGGAACGAGAGTGCGGCCCCCCCCTCCTGAACCGTACCAGGCCACATGCCCTCAACATTGGGAGGGTGCTTTGGGGTAGCCCCCCAAAACACCTTGTCCCCATGTTGATGAGGACAAGGGCCTCATCCCCACAACCGTGGCCGGTGGTTGTGGGGGTCTGCGGGCGGGGGGCTTATCGGAATCTGGAAGCCCCCTTTAACAAGGGGACCCCCAGATCCCGGCCCCCCCCCTGTGTGAAATGGTAAGGGGGTACTTACCCCTACCATTTCACTAAAAAAGTGTCAAAATAGTTAAAAATGACAAGAGACAGTTTTTGACAATTCCTTTATTTAAATGCTTCTATCTTCCTTCATCTTCTTCTTCTTCTGGTTCTTCTGGCTCTTCTGGTTCTTCCTCCGGCGTTCTCGTCCAGCATCTCCTCCGCGGCGTCTTCTATCTTCTTCTCCTCGGGCCGCTCCGCACCCATGGCATGAGGGGAGGCTCCCGCTCTTCTCTTCATCTTCTTCTTCATCCTCTTCTCTTCTTCATCTTCTTCATCTTCTTCATCTTCATCTTCTCTTCTTAATTTTCTTCTGCGGGCCGCTCCGCATCCATGCATGGAGGGAGGCTCCCGCTGTGTGACGGCGTCTCCTCGTCTGACGGTTCTTAAATAACGGGGGGCGGGGCCACCCGGTGACCCCGCCCCCCTCTGACGCACGGTGACTTGACGGGACTTCCCTGTGACGTCACGGGGAATGCCACAGGGAAGTCCCGTCATGTCCCGTGCGTCAGAGTGGGGCGGGGTCACCGGGTGGCCCCGCCCCCCGTTATATAAGAACCGTCAGACGAGGAGACGCCGTCACACAGCGGGAGCCTCCCTCCATGCATGGATGCGGAGCGGCCCGCAGAAGAAAATTAAGAAGAGAAGATGAAGATGAAGAAGATGAAGAAGATGAAGAAGAGAAGAGGATGAAGAAGAAGATGAAGAGAAGAGCGGGAGCCTCCCCTCATGCCATGGGTGCGGAGCGGCCCGAGGAGAAGAAGATAGAAGACGCCGCGGAGGAGATGCTGGACGAGAACGCCGGAGGAAGAACCAGAAGAGCCAGAAGAACCAGAAGAAGATGAAGGAAGATAGAAGAAGCATTTAAATAAAGGAATTGTCAAAAACTGTCTCTTGTCATTTTTAACTATTTTGACACTTTTTTAGTGAAATGGTAGGGGTAAGTACCCCCTTACCATTTCACACAGGGGGGGGCCGGGATCTGGGGGGGATCTGTTAAAGGGGGCTTCCAGATTCCGATAAGCCCCCCGCCCGCAGACCCCCACAACCACCGGCAACGGTTGTGGGGATGAAGCCCTTGTCCTCATCAACATGGGGACAAGGTGTTTTGGGGGGCTACCCCAAAGCACCCTCCCAATGTTGAGGGCATGTGGCCTGGTACGGTTCAGGAGGGGGGGGGGGGCCGCACTCTCGTCCCCCCCTCTTTTCCTGCGGCCTGCCAGGTTGCGTGCTCGGATAAGGGTCTGGTATGGATTTTTGGGGGAACCCAACGCCGTTTTTTTTTTTTTTTTGGCGCGGGTTCCCCCTTAAAATCCATACCAGACCTGAAGGGTCTGGTATGGAATTTAGGGGGAACCCCACGTCATTTTTTTTTTAAAATTTTGGCCGGGGTTCCCCTTAATATCCATACCAGACCTGAAGGGCCTGGTATGGAATTTAGGGGGACCCCCCCACGTCATTTTTTTTTTTTTTAATTTTGGTTCGGGGTTTCCCTGTGGGGAATTCCCATGCCGTTTTTATCAATGAACTTTTATGTGTATTGTCGGACCGGCAATTCATTAATAGCCGCGGTAGTTTTAAATGAGTTTTTTCCTTCGAAATGTCATTTTGCTGTCAGACTGTTCTAAACACGGGAAACATGCGCCCCTTTACAGGCATACTATAGACACCCCCCAGGTACGAAATTTAAAGGGATATTACACTTTTATTGTTTGACTTTAAGCATTATTAAAATCACTGCTCCTGAAAAAACGGCCGTTTTTAAAACTTTTTTTTGCATTGATCCATGTCCCCTGGGGCAGGACCCAGGTCCCCAAACACTTTTTATGATAATAACTTGCATATAAGCCTTTAAAATTAGCACTTTTGATTATTCATGTTCGTGTCCCATAGACTTTAACGGTGTTCGCGTGTTCGAGCAAACTTTTTTCCTGTTCGCATGTTCTGGTGCAAACCGAACAGGGGGGTGTTCGGCTCATCCCTAACCAGAGGCTGCAGCTGTGCAATCTAGTATGGAGGGTGGGATAATTTAGGTCAGGGCAAAACAGATATGTGCACTTTGTCTGAAAGTGCATCTTTGAAAATAAATAACTTCACATCACCTAGAGAGGTTGGTTTGTTTTTACTAATTTGCTGTTGAGAATAAAAAAAAATAGCCTAATCTCATAGTCTGGGTAGAGGTATATTTTAAGCCCTTCCCAATGGCCGTGCTGAAAGTGCACTCAATCACATGCCCCCAGCACTGAGCTGTCAATGACAGCTCTTGGTCACTGTTTGCAATCGGTAGGTGATAGGATGGGCTCCCTATTACAAGACCCTTGTAATCACAGCGATCAAAAGATTGGGAAGCCCAAAAAATGCCTCCGGCATTAAGATATATTAATTGGGTCCGCTGCACCCGCCAATCGTTTCCCGCTGTGTCTAATCACAGAGGAAGCGTGCCGGCAGCAACGCGCGTGCCCCAGACCCAGGAGTGCAGGATCTCGTACTACATACGTGGTCCTGCGCAGCAGTATACAGGCAGCAAGTGGAAAGAATCCTCACATGGTATATCAAGAACAGTGGCGCCCATCTATAAGGGGTGCCACCCACCTAATGCATGTGCCTGGCCCATAATCTACATGTAGGGCGCCGATGGATTTCGATGGGTTTTATTTAAAAAAAGAGTGGGCTCGGGGCGTAGAGCACTGTGCCTTGAGCCCACCAAGTTGTGTGACATTAGCAAATTAATAATTGCTATTGTCTTTCTGATTCCTTATTCTCCTCCCGGGCCAATCAGGAAGGTCCCAGGCCAATCAGAAAGGACCTGATTGGCCGAAAGGAGGAGCGTCCTTGGCTACCAAGGAGGACAAGACACAGGGTGAAGCCACGGTGAAGCTGCGGAAGGAGGAGACGCAGGAAAGAGCTCAAGCTGCCCGCGACGGGGGGGGTGGTGTACTTGTGGTTTGACTGATCGACCGACCAGACTGAGAGGGGTGGCGGGTGGTTTGTTTGCCACGACCCCCCCAAAAAAATGGGGGTAGCACCAGCAGCCACTGATCTAGAATGAAATTGAAGTCATCTCTCACAAGGAAGGGGGAGACATGGGTAGACCCTAATAGGACAGTCTTTGCCAGGAGCTGAAGGTGGGACAGACTGCCAAATGGGAGACTCACCAAAGGAATGGTGAAGAGGCCAGGAACTTAGGCAACACAGGATGTGACCTGTACATGAATTGGCAAAAGATGGGCTTTTAATAATATCTCTAGAAAATTATTAGTGTGGTAAAATCGGCTGAAGTGCCAGGTTTAAAGCCCCATGATAAAAACAAGAAACCAAAAAATGTAAGCAAAATGTTTCATGAAACGCGTCAAGAAGATGTAGTAGTCTCTGATATATGTCCTACATTTTTGCTGATATATCCACCTTAATGTATTATACTGTATATAATACATTTTTTATTATTTTTTACTGTGTCTTTTTTAATGTTGTATATGAAATGTGAAAAATAAAGGCGCTGTGGCGTGATCCCTAAAAAGTGCCATTTGCATTTGCTTTTTGCATAGAAATTTACTGTTTCAGGGACTGGGTCTCACCTCTATCTGTGCACCTCAGTCTAGCTTTGATTGTTTACATCCTGTCATTGCTGATTGACCGACAGTAAATAAATGTTGGAAGTTTTGAAATCCAAAGTGTAGAAAATTCTATTCTTAACCAATTCAATACCGGACACTTTCACCCCCTTCCTGCCCAGGCCAATTTTCAGCTTTCAGCACTGTCACACTTTGAATGACAATTACCAGGTCATGCAACACTGTACTATTATGACATTTTTATAATTTTTTTCACACAAATAGAGCTTTCTTTTGGTATTTTGTTTAACCACTGGGTTTTTTTTGGTAAATAAACAAATAAAGATTGTTTCTGATATACAGTTTTGCAAATAAATAATCTTTCTTCATAAATTTAGGCCAAAATGTAATCTGTTAAATTTCTTTGGTAAAAATACCCCAAATCAGTGTATATTTTTAGTCTGTAGGAAAGTTATAGTCTACAAACTATTGTATATATGTTTGAAAATGTATCAATCCTGATGTACTGATGGCCTCTCTCATTTTTTGAGGCCCTAAAATGCCAGGACAGTACAAATATCCCCCAAATAACCTCTTTTCATAAAGTATACAGTCCAAGATATTTAGTAACAGGCATGGTGAGTCTTTTGAATTTGTAATTTTTTGTCATGATTTTTTGAAAAATGAAGAAATAAGAAAAACGATTTTTTTCACAACTTTTTATTGTGCAATTCAGCGTCATCATGTAACTGGTGCGACAGTGATCAGTGACACTGAATGGTGACAGTATGTAAAAAAATATATATTTTTGTTACATTTATTTTAACTTTTTTTTCTTTTTTTAATACAATGTTTTTTTTTTCTTTTTTTAATGCTTTTTTTTACATGCCGGGACAAGAACAAGTTACCATAGTGACACTGTACTACTCTGGAGAAGGGATCAGGTTTTTTTCTTTTTTTAATACACTATGATTGCATATAGCATACAGTAACTGTTATAAGCAACCATTTTTTTTAATGAATTCCATCCAGTGTGTACTACTGTGAAGCTGTGATTGACCACAGCTATCACATGGTACAAATGCACTGCGATTGGCCCTGTCTGTACCATGTGATCACTGTGACCAATCATAGAGATCAACACAATAGTAAACAATGAATGGATATGAATTGAAGTCATTCATTGTGTACAATTGCCATGAGATCTGCTGTAATTGGTCACAGCAATCACATGGTACTGGCAGTGGCTCGGTGCCCTGATCTGTCATGTGCTTTGTCCGGTGGATACAGCTGGTGGCTGATCGTGCCACAGCGTGGCTCATGGGGCGATTGGCCCTATCTGTACCATGTGATCACTGTGACCAATCATAGAGATCAACACAATAGTAAACAATGAATGGATATGAATTGAAGTCATTCATTGTGTACAATTGCCATGAGATCTGCTGTGATTGGTCACAGCAATCACATGGTACTGGCAGTGGCCCGGTGCCCTGATCTGTCATGTGCTTTATCCAGTGGATACAGCAGGTGGCTGATCGTGCCACAGCGTGGCTCATGGGGCGTATGTGAGCAGGTGTTTTGGCTCGGCCTTCATATTACCGTAGGCAGGAGGGGAAGAGGTTAAATCTAAATTCCAGGATGTTTAAAAAAAACCTTTGCAGTGCCCCTCCCCCCTCCCCTTACATTACAAGGGTTAAATTCTCATTAATGCTCAGGGTAGAGGAATAATCTGTAATTAGCAATGAGCTGAATGGATCTGGGTTTGCTTTGGGAAGGGTTCAATGAATGTTATATCCAAACCTTATTGAAATCAATGGGAATTCCACCAGAAGTTACTAGGGATTCCTTGAGCAAATGACAATTTCTCCCTCTATGATAACTAACTATGCCTGCAGGGAATGATCTTTTTTTGCTATCTGTAAGTGAGGGAATTCTTCCCACAAATGTAAAAAGCATTCTTCTTGTAGTGATTGTCAATTTAATGTACCAGGAGTTGTAGACACAATACATTTTAGCAGGGGTTTCCTGAGACCGAAAAGGTATTTCAAGGGTTCCTCCATGTTAAAAAGGTTGAGAATGACTGCTCTACTCTGATTAATGGGATGGTATTACAGGGTGTGCTCAAATTATATCAGGGCAGTGTTCCCATAATGTACATGTTACTTATACTGTACATTTACATAATCTCTCATATATAGGGTAATAGTGAGCTTTATTATCTCACTAGATTCGACAGCCAAAGTATTCATGCAGAGTAAAAATCGAATTTTTTTTTTTAGAGTGAAAGGTTTAGAAACACTAATTTTCTATGTTAATTAAAATAACAGTTTGAAGCAACTTGTAGTGAGCAAAAACAACTGAGCAATGAAGTGTATGACCTAAGTCAAAAAATGTGGGAAAACAGAACGAGAACAGCAAAAATAAATATTTTCAATGAACTTTACTCTGGCAAACGTAAAAGTGTTTGCAATCATTTATTTTCATGACATGAATCAAATCAGAGAATGCTACTGCCAAATATTTGCTAAATGAAAATCACAAAGGTTTCTACCAACTGTTTGCCAAATTTATAGGTATTATTCAACTTTTTTTATTCTAGCAAATGACTGTAAAGTTGACCTCAATACAATAAATAATAGTACACGAATTGTTTACTGCCATCTTGTGGGCAAACTAGGCAGCGACTGAAGGTGATTCTTATCTAAAAATGGAGCTATACTGCCATCAGGTGTCTAAGTGTTAAAATAGATATTAAGCCTAACTGGATGACATTTAGCTTACTCTGTGCACTGAGTTTAATAAACAGTTGCAAAGGCATTTTGGGGTTGATTTACTAAAAGGTGCAAGTGCAAAATCTGGTGCAGCTCTGCATAGAATCATCTTCCAGTTTTTTTTTCTGTCAAAGCTTAATTGAACAAGCTGAAGTTAGAAGCTGATTGGCTACCATGCACAGCTGCATCAGATTGTGCACACTCTTTTAGTAAATCAACCCATTTCTGTCTACTTGCACTAATTCCAGCACTGGCTGTACATCAGTGCTCTGGACTGGCTTCCTGATAGCTCTGGACTGGCTTCCTGATAGTTCTGGACTGGCTTCCTGATAGCTCTGGACTGGCTTCCTGATAGTTCTGGATCGGCTTCCTGATAGTGACAGTACAACAGTCTTGACCCTTTCTTATCTTTTGGGCAGAGGTGCAAGTGTAGAGCCCTGACAAAAGTTAGGCTAAATTTAGTTTTTGGCTTCATTGTACTAAGTGGAGAAATTATCATTTTTTTTTGGCCTGGTCTGAGTTTCCACAAGGTCAGTGGTTGATTACTTCTATAAGCTTCTGGAGGAAGCTTCCACAAAATAAAATAGGAGGGTCAACCACTGATTTATGAATATTTATCAGACGCCAGACAAGGTGATACATGTTTGGGAGGCATGTTTAGAGTGTTCTTCCTTGATTAGGAGGGTTCTTCTTCTCCTGGGGCTGCCGTCCCTGGGAGGCAGTTAGTGTGAGACAAAACTTGCAGTTGGGCCTCGGCTGGTGTTAGGCTGAGAGCCTGGAGAAGATTGCTGAAGTGACCTGCTGTTGGGCATTGCTCTAGAAGTCCCGGCCAGGAGAAGGATCTTTTTGTCTCCCTTACTGAGAAGTGTTGTGTGGAAGCTGGGTGGCAGACAGCTCCTAGGAAATTGTAAGTAAGGCCTGTTTTTTTGGGTCTATCATGTGTGCTGCTACTATAGGATTTAGGATAAAAAGCTTACCCACATGTTGATCACTGATATCATTTTGGAGTATTCTGAACCCTCTAAATCCCCTCCTGTTCAAGTTTCTGCAATAAAATCCACAAAAAGACATCCCCTAGACTTAGTGCTTGGGACTGTGTCTGTGGCAGGCAGCCTTTGTACCATACCTCCCAACTTTGTGAGATGGGAACGAGGGACACCTATTAAGAAAAGTATGTAGGCATAGTACACACACCCTTGCCACCCCCCCCCCCCCCCCTTAAAGGACCATTGTAAAATAATCAGTTAAACCCACAAGTGCTTTTTGTTTACCACTAATATTCCTTTACACTGGCTTTTGGAACTTACAAATGCAGCAATTTATAAATCGTAGGAAAGTTTAGCACTGGGAAACACTTTTTTATAAGTAAATATATAACTATATAGATCAGACCAAAATGAGGGACAAATGAGGAGGAAAGAGGGACAAAATTTTTTTTTTTTCTAAATGAGGGACAATCCCTCGAAATCAGGGACAGTTAGGAGCTATGTTTGTACTATTGTACTGTTTATTTTTAACGGCCCATTCGGGGGAGATGGCTACACGAGTAAACATAACTATGGAGATTAATAGGGTTCTTGAAAAAAAATTTTATAAGACACACACAAAAAAACCCCACCAAATATCCATACTGTGCATTAAGATAAACTATGTACCAAAGTATAAATACAACTCTCCTAATTACTGAATTCAGGTGTTTCAAGTAAAGGGTACTGTTAATGCCTCTGCACAGAAGGACATTTTTGACAATTATGCACTTCCAATCTTAATCTTAATCTCAACAATTTGAGGATGACCCTTTTTTATTCCAGCATGACTTTCCCCTGTACACAATTCCAGGTACATAAAGACAGGTGGAGAATAGAGTGGCCTGCTTAGAACCCTGAAATCAATCCTGTTGAGCAGCTTTGAGATAAATTATACTCCAGGTCTTCTCGTACACGTATCAGTGTGTGACACAACAAATGCTCTTTTGGTTGAATGGGCACAATATATACACCCCACCAGGGTCGGACTGACCATTTGGGCATTCGGACACCGTTCGAGGGCCCGCGGCCAGTAGGGGGCCCGTGAGAAGCTCCTAAGAGATGCTCGTCGGATCTAGGGGTATGCTGCTGGCGGTTACGTTGTGGCGGAGCTGTTCTGCTGCTGTGGGTGGGGGGGCCCAAGACACAGCATCTCCCCCTGCACCTCTGACTTTCAGTTTCAGCTACAAGTTTCACTCTTCAGTGTACAAGTGAGTTGCTCTTCTTGTACACTGTTGCCGACTGCTGCCCGGGTCAGAGGCCCCTCCCCTCTCCACTGTACAGAATCAGGAAGAGAACTACAAGCCCCAGTGAGATCCCGTGGTCCACAGGCACCATAGAGCTGCCGATCGCTACCTCCCACCTCCCCCTGTGCTGGGGGTTGGAGGTGCACAGACAGCCAGGTACAGGGGAACCTCTGGGGGGGGTTAAGTCTGGGAAACCTGATATATGGGGGGGCTCTCTGGGAACCCTGATGTATGGGGGGGCTCTTTGGGGACCCTGATGTATGAGGGGGGGCTCTTTGGGGACCCTGATGTATGGGGGGGGCTCTCTGGGGACCCTGATGTATGGGGGGAGGCTCTCTGGGGACCCTGATGTATGGGGGAGGCTCTCTGGGGACCCTGATGTATGGGGGGAGGCTCTCTGGGGACCCTGATATATGGGGGGCTCTCTGGGGACCATGATGTATAGGGCAGCTCTCTGGGGACCCTGATGTATGGGGGGAGGCTTTCTGGGGACCCTGATGTATGGGGGGGCTCTCTGAGGACCCTGATGTATGGGGGGCTCTCTGGGGACCCTGATGTATGGGGGGCTCTCTGGGGAATCTGATGTATGGGGGGATCTCTGTGGAAGCTGAGGGTAAAGATAATGGACTGGCCAAGCATGTCTCCAGACCTAAACCCTATTGAGCATCTGTGGGACATCCTCAAACAAAAGGTGGAGGAGCGCAAGGTCTCTAACATCCACTAGCTCTGTGATGTTGTCATGGAGGAGTGGAAGAGGACTCCAGTGGCAACCTGTGAAGCTCTAATGAACTCCATGCCCAAGAGGGTTAAGGCAGTGCAGGAAAATAATGGTGGCTACACAAAATATTGACTCTTTGGGCCCAATTTGGACATTTTCACTTAGGGGTGTATTCACTTTTGTTGCCAGCAGTTTAGACATTAATGGCTGTGTGTTGAGTTATTTTGAGGGAAAAGCAAATTTACATTGTTATACAAGCTGTACACTCACTACTTTACATTATAGCAAAGTGTTATTTCCTCAGTGTTGTCACATAAAAAGATATAATAAAATATTTACAAAAATGTGAGGGGTGTACTCACTTTTGTGAGATACTGTATGTGTGGTATCACCGTGATCGTTAGAGCAAGAGCAATAATTCTAGCAAAAGACCTGCTCTGTAACGCAAAAATTTTTAACTGTCGCCTATGGAGATTTTTAAGTGTCAAAGTTTGTCACCATTCCACGAGCGGGCACAATTTTAAAGCATGACATGTTGGGTATCAACTTACTCATCATAACATTATCTTTCACAATATAAAAAATTGGGCTAACTTTACTGTTTTCTTATTTTTTTATCAAAAAAAGTTGATTTTATTCTAAAAAAAAATTGCATTTGTAAGACCGCTGTGCAAATACGGTGTGAGTATTGCAATGAATGCCATTATTTTTCTCTAGGGTGTCTGGAAAAACATATAAATAATGTTTGGGGGTTCTAAGTAATTTTATATATAAAAAAAATATTTTAACTTGTAAACAACAAGTTTGAAAAACAGGCCTGGTCCTTAAATGGTTAAATATAACCTTGGAGGTCCCTTTAGTCTGCCTGTAAAGTGGGGCATCTGTATCGTGTATAGAACCTGCTGCAGCAAAACTGACATATATAAAGAAATTGGCCATAGAAAGGGTATAGGGGCCTGGGTACTGCCCTGGGGGACATGTATCAATGCAAACATTTTTTTTTTAAATATCGTGTTTAACCACAATACTGGGCACTTCCGCCCTTCCTGCCAAGCAAATTTTCAGCTTTCAGCGCTGTCGCTGTTTAAATGACAATTGCGCGGTCATGCTACACTGTACCCAATCAACATTTTTATCTTTTTCTTTCCACAAATAGAGCTTTCTTTTGATGGTATTTGATCACCTCTGTGGTTTTTATTTTTTGCTAAACAAATAAAAAAGACTGAAAATTTTGAAAAAATTTTTTTTCTTCATTTCTGTTATAAAATGTTGTAAATAAGTATGTTTTCTCCTTCACTGATGGGCACTGATGAGGCTGCACTGCCTGGTACTGATATGGTGGCACTGATGAGCATGGATGAGGTGGCACCATTGAGGTGGCACTGATAAGGTGGCATCGATGGGCACTGATGTTGTGCACTAATATACGACACTGATGAGCACAGATAGGCGGGACTGATGGGCACTGATATGCAGCACTGATGGGCATTCATAGGCGGCACAGATGGGCACTCATAGGTGGCACAGATGGGCACTCATAGGCAGCACAGATGAGCACTGAAAGCCTGCACTGATGGGTACTTATGGATGGCACTGATGGGCACTGATAGGTGGGCACTGATGGGCATAGATGGGCACTGATAGGTGGCACTGATGAGTGGCATTGATTGACACTGATATTTGGCACTGATTGGCATCACTGTTTAGGAGGCTCTGGCAGGTATTGCTGGTGGGCACTGATTGGCATCGTACGGGTACACATTGCCACCCATGGCCACCAGGGATGCCATGCCTGGTAGTCATCAGTGGTGGCCATTCCTGGTGGTCCCGGTGGCATCCCTGGTGGTCCTGGGTGGGCATCCGAGGGGGGCTGTGCTGATAAACAATCAGCGCAGATCCCCCCTGTCGGAGGAGCAGCCGATCGGCTTCGTGTCTGTCAGACGTGAGTGAGGAAAAGCCAATAAATGGCTCTTCCTGTTTACATCATGATCAGCTGTGATTGGACAGAGACTCTTTACCTAGATCAGAGTTGCAGTGTGTCAGACTGACACGCCACAACAACGAAAAATGCGATGCACGCCCCCGGTGGGGGGGGGGCGCCGCTTCTTGTTATCCTGGCCACGTCATATGACATCCGGTCAGGATATCGCAACAACTTTGCCGACAGCATTTTGCTATATGGCTGACAGCAAGTGGTTAAAGGAGCACTGATTTTAATGATGTTTAAAGTGAAAAAAATGAAAATGTAAAATTCCTTTAAATATAGTTCTTCGGGGTCCCCATAGTCTGGATGTAAAGTGGGGCATCTGTATCGTGTATAGAACCTGCTGCAGCAAAACAGACATATATATGGAAAAAATGACATTTAAATTAATTTTCCCTGCAAGATTTCATTATTTTGTAAATAACGGCTTGGGGAGCCAGTCTGTATGAAGAGGCGACAATTTAGTGCATTCAGAACAAGATTACAGATTTTTTGGATAAAGTCTGTTATCTCTTTAGCAGACTTTGGATGGAAATAACACATTTTTGCACTATAGTGAGCAAGCCTCATGTGAAGAAGCCACATTATAGTACTGTAAACTCATGCCAAGATAACTTTTTTTTTTTTAGATAAAGTCAGTGACCTCATCATCATCCCCCCTCCATCCTCATTATCACTGGAGCAAACTTCGCAAGCTGAGCTGTGGGAAGTGGGCCGGGAGATAACAGCTCCACAATGTGATGGAATAGGGTGGCTGCTCTCTACTATTCCATAATGGCTGCTTAGTTGGGGTTGTATGCCTCACCCTTACTTTTCTCCTCTGCTCTATCCGGCATCCAAGTCGCATCAGTGACCTCATCATCATCACTTTCCTCCTCATAATCACTGGAGCCAACTTGGCAATACGCTGTGGCTGGGGGAACATGACTGCCAATTTGTTGTTTATCAGTGTTCTTCCCTCTCTGTAGGCTCATGTTATTCCCTTCCTCAACCTCAACCTCAGAACCAACATCTGAATCAAGTAATGCCTGTGAATCATCAAGAAATAAGTGGCTGACGCTGTGTTCAAGGAGGCAGAAAAAGCTGCTTTGGCAGCTGCAGTGGATGGCACACCAGTCTCAACTTGGGTTATAGAGAATGAGAAGGATGAGGATGGTTTAGTAAGCCAGTTCACCACCACCTCTGCATGCTGTGACAGAAATGTAAAAACTATAAAAAAATCAAAAAGGGGGAACAACAGCGTCACAGTCAGAAAAACTGCAGCTGACAATTTAAAAAGGGTGAAGGCACGGGACAAAAAAAATTAAAAAGCAGCAACCAAAAAAAAATAGGTATACAGCACTGTACAGAGCACTAATGCCATGTACACACGATCGGACATTCCGACAACAAGCTCCTATTGAACACTTGTTTTTGGAACGTTTGATTGTGTGTACGCGGCATTAAAGTTATGTAATGCTATAATGTATGTGATGCTACACTAACACTACACTCACACTCTACACTATGACGTAGGCTCTTTACCATGTAATCAGCTTTGTCCAATCACAGCTGATCACAACGTAACTAGGAAGTGACGGTTATTGCCAGTTCTCTATTCACTCTGACAGGGCATGAGTAGAGAGGAGAGCAAATAAGCGGCTCTCCTGACAGGGAGGATCTGCACTGATAATCATTGCAGTGATTATCAGTGCAGCCACTTCAGCAATGCCCACCAGTGATGCCAATCAGTGCCCATTCTTGATGCCTATCAGTGCCGCCTATCAGTGCCCTCTATCAGTGCTTATCAGTGCCGCCCATCATTGCCCATCAGAGTCACCTATCAGTGCACATCAGTGCCTCTTATCAGTGCCCAAAATTGCCGCCTATCTGTGCCCATCATTGCCGCCTATTGCCTGCACATAAAGGCTGCCCATCAGTGCCACCTATCAGTGCCCATCAGTACTGCATATCAGTGCCGCCTATCAGTGTCTCCTTATCAGTGCCCATCAGTGCTGAATATTAATGCTTCCTCATCAGTGCCCATCAGTGCCACCTTATCAGTGCTGTCTCATTAGTGCCACCTCATCAGGACCCATCAGTGCACATCAGTGAAGGAGAAAAACATACTTATTCACAAAATGTTATAACAGACACGAGAAAAACTTTTTGTTTTTTTCGAAAATACCACCAAAAGAAAACTGTATCTGTCTCAAAAAAATTGTCAAAATATTGCTTGGGTACAGCGATGCATGACTGCGCAATTGTCATTCAAAGTGTGACATCGCTGAAAGCTGAAAACTGGCCTGGCATTAAGGGGGAAGTGTCCTGTCTTGAAGTGGATTAACAATCTCAGATGGTAGAATGCAGAGGAGTATGTACACCCATGGAAACAGTTTACATAAATTTTGAAGGGAAAGAAGATCTTCTACTAACAATGGACAGTACAGACAAGCAGAGGGGGCACTTTTATACCTTGCAACCACTACATATGTAGCTGGAGGAGCTGCCATGTCACTTGCCTGCAAATGTGTATGTAAACCACAGCAAAGGGAATGGAATTTTATGAAAAGAGCCATGCTGAACCTAAAACAGACTCAAGAAATTAATCAGAAGATTCTCTATAAATGGTGACCCAGAACTCATATGATATATGAACTCAGATTTGGCAGGTGATCCCAGTGCTCACAAATCTACATCTAAGTGGTTACCTGTATAGCCCAATTTTCAAGTCCTCAGATCTCAGTGGCATTATCTTCTACAGAAACTGAATATATCTTGGCAGTTTATGTTTTTCAATACATTGTTTGTTTGTAGTCACTATATGAATATCTTGCAGAATCACTGTATTGATCAACTGTTTTATGCATGGACAATCAAGAATTTTCCAAAGAACCTAGTACATTAAAGTGATTGTAAGAGTCTGTTTTTATTTTTTTTTTTAAATAACAAACATATAATACTTACCTCCACTGTGCAGCTCATTTTGCACAGAGTGGCCCCGAACCTCGTCTTCTGGGGTCCCCCGATGGCTCTCATGGCTCCTCCCCGCATCAGATAACCCCTTAGGAGAAGCACTCTCTCGAGGGGGTTACCTTGCAGGCGCGCTCCCAAGTCCAGCATTCGGCGTCCATAGCCGCCGAATGTATGACTCGGCCCGTCCCCGGCACCCGTGTCATTGGATTTGATTGATAGCAGCAGGAGCCAATGGCTGAGCTGCTATCAATCTATCCAATCAAGAGCCGAGAACCCCGGGCACAAAGACAGCACTTCCCTGCTGGGTCAAGTTCCAGGGCTCAGGTAAGTAAAACGGGGGGGCTGGGGGGCTGGGGGGCCGGTCACTGCATAGGATGCATTAAGGTGAAAAAACACGAAGGTTTACAACCCTTTAATGTCAAGTACCAATACCTCCAAGACCTTGAGGAATAAACTATGATTGTGCTTGAATTCTGTGAAACTGATGAGCTATAACTGGAATGCTATGACAAAACCACTATCACTTCTTCAGTTTGGAAAACTCTGAAAGAAGATGGGACTTTTAGGAAAAGTAGGTGGGAATTTTCACATGCTGTTTATACAGACATAAGTGCAACAACTCATATAACGTGTGACTTGGTTAAATTGATGATAGGCAACTCATATCCTCATATTGATTAGTGGTTCCAAATTGATAATAACTACTGCAGTAGGGAACAGACACAAAAGATATGCTCAGCATCTTTCCAAATTACCGTTCTGCTTTATTATGATGCAATTGAAGGTTTTTATGCACATGATTACGTAGGTATCACATTAATATTACAATTGTACGTTTATGGTAACAAGGGGCGTTACATAGGCAGGCTAATTATAATTAGGACTCTAAAGAATGTAAACATTTACTGAAAACATTATTAGTGCTGTGGGCACAGTGAGGGCAGTGTGCAATACATACAAAATACAAGACAATTATATACAGAACGTACAAATTTCCATTACAGTCTCCTCCAATATTTTGATCACTAACCATGCCTGCTATCACCTTTAACCTGGAACCTCCACACGCTTAGGTGGAGGTAGTCCTGGCCAAAGAGGCAAAAAAACTCCATTGTGGAGAAAACAATAGCTGAGCAACTTTTTTCATTACCAATTGACTTTTCATTGTGAAAAACAAATGATTGATAAGACATATTTACAGAGTACTGGCTGTACACTTCTGTGGCCAGAATGGCCTTCTAGCTGAATTGTGGGCATGCTGACTAGGGATGAGCTTCGAGTTCGAGTCGAACTCATGTTCTACTCGAACATTGGCTGTTCGCAAGTTCGCCGAACAGCGAACAATTTGGGGTGTTCGCGGCAAATTCGAATGCCGCGGAACACCCTTTAAAAGTCTATGGGAGAAATCAAAGTGCTAATTTTTTATGCAAGTTATTGTCTAAAGTGCTAATTTTATATGCAAGTTATTGTCATAAAAAGTGTTTGGGGACCCGGGTCCTGCCCCAGGGGACATGGATCAATGCAAAAAAAAGTTTTAAAAACGGACGTTTTTTCAGGAGCAGTGATTTTATTAATGCTTAAAGTCAAACAATAAATGTGTAATATCCCTTTAAATTTCGTACCTGGGGGGTGTCTATAGTATGCCTGTAAAGGGGCGCATGTTTCCTGTGTTTAGAACAGTCTGACAGCAAAATGACATTTTGAAGGAAAAAACTCATTTAAAACTACCCGCGGCTATTGCATTGCCGACAATACACATAGAAGTTCATTGATAAAAACGGCATGGGAATTCCCCACAGGGGAACCCCGAACCAAAATAAAAAAAAAAAATGATGTGGGGGTCCCCCTAAATTCCATACAAGGCCCTTCAGGTCTGGTATGGATATTAAGGGGAACCCCAGCCAAAATTTTAAAAAAAAATTGACGTGGGGTTCCCCCTAAATTCCATACCAGACCCTTCAGGTCTGGTATGGATTTTAAGGGGAACCCCGCGCCAAAAAAAAAAAAAAAACGGTGTGGGGTCCCCCTAAAAATCCATACCAGACCCTTATCCGAGCACGCAACCTGGCAGGCCGCAGGAAAAGAGGGGGGGACGAGAGTGCGGCCCCCCCCCTCCTGAACCGTACCAGGCCACATGCCCTCAACATTGGGAGGGTGCTTTGGGGTAGCCCCCCAAAACACCTTGTCCCCATGTTGATGAGGACAAGGGCCTCATCCTCACAACCGTGGCCGGTGGTTGTGGGGGTCTGCGGGCGGGGGGCTTATCGGAATCTGGAAGCCCCCTTTAACAAGGGGACCCCCAGATCCCGGCCCCCCCCCTGTGTGAAATGGTAAGGGGGTACTTACCCCTACCATTTCACTAAAAAACTGTCAAAAATGTTAAAAATGACAAGAGACAGTTTTTGACAATTCCTTTATTTAAATGCTTCTTCTTTCTTCCTTCATCTTCTTCTTCTTCTGGTTCTTCTGGCTCTTCTGGTTCTTCCTCCGGCGTTCTCGTCCAGCATCTTCTCCGCGGCGTCTTCTATCTTCTTCTCCTCGGGCCGCTCCGCACCCATGGCATGAGGGGGGAGGCTCCCGCTCTTCTCTTCATCTTCTTCTCTTCTTCATCTTCTTCTTCATCTTCTTCTTCTTCTTCTTCTTCCTTCTTCTCTTCTTCCTGTCTTCTCCGGGCCGCTCCGCAGCCATGCTGTGGCATGGAGGGAGGCTCCCGCTGTGTGACGGCGTCTCTTCGTCTGACGGTTCTTAAATAATGGGGGGCGGGGCCATCCGGTGACCCCGCCCCCCTCTGACGCACGGTGACTTGAGGGACTTACCTGTGACGTCACGGGGAATGCCACAGGGAAGTCCCGTCATGTCACCGTGCGTCAGAGGGGGGCGGGGTCACCGGGTGGCCCCGCCCCCCGTTATTTAAGAACCGTCAGACGAAGAGACGCCGTCACACAGCGGGAGCCTCCCTCCATGCCACAGCATGGCTGCGGAGCGGCCCGGAGAAGACAGGAAGAAGAGAAGAAGAGAAGAAGGAAGAAGAAGAAGAAGAAGAAGAAGAAGAAGAAGATGAAGAAGAAGATGAAGAAGAGAAGAAGATGAAGAGAAGAGCGGGAGCCTCCCCCCTCATGCCATGGGTGCGGAGCGGCCCGAGGAGAAGAAGATAGAAGACGCCGCGGAGAAGATGCTGGACGAGAACGCCGGAGGAAGAACCAGAAGAGCCAGAAGAACCAGAAGAAGAAGAAGATGAAGGAAGAAAGAAGAAAGAAGAAGCATTTAAATAAAGGAATTGTCAAAAACTGTCTCTTGTCATTTTTAACATTTTTGACAGTTTTTTAGTGAAATGGTAGGGGTAAGTACCCCCTTACCATTTCACACAGGGGGGGGGGCCGGGATCTGGGGGTCCCCTTGTTAAAGGGGGCTTCCAGATTCCGATAAGCCCCCCGCCCGCAGACCCCCACAACCACCGGCCAGGGTTGTGGGGATGAGGCCCTTGTCTTCATCAACATGGGGACAAGGTGTTTTGGGGGGCTACCCCAAAGCACCCTCCCAATGTTGAGGGCATGTGGCCTGGTACGGTTCAGGAGGGGGGGGGCCGCACTCTCGTCCCCCCCTCTTTTCCTGCGGCCTGCCAGGTTGCGTGCTCGGATAAGGGTCTGGTATGGATTTTTAGGGGGACCCCACGCCGTTTTTTTTTTTTTTTTTGGCGCGGGGTTCCCCTTAAAATCCGTACCAGACCTGAAGGGTCTGGTATGGAATTTAGGGGGAACCCCACGTCAATTTTTTTTTAAAATTTTGGCTGGGGTTCCCCTTAATATCCATACCAGACCTGAAGGGCCTTGTATGGAATTTAGGGGGACTCCCACATCATTTTTTTTTTTTAATTTTGGTTCGGGGTTGCCCTGTGGGGAATTCCCATGCCGTTTTTATCAATGAACTTCTATGTGTATTGTCGGCAATGCAATAGCCGCGGTAGTTTTAAATGTGTTTTTTCCTTCAAAATGTCACTTTGCTGTCAGACTGTTCTAAACACGGGAAACATGCGCCCCTTTACAGGCATACTATAGACACCCCCCAGGTATGAAATTTAAAGGGATATTACACTTTTATTGTTTGACTTTAAGCATTATTAAAATCACTGCTCCTGAAAAAACGGCCGTTTTTAAAACTTTTTTTTGCATTGATTCATGTCCCCTGGGGGAGGACCCGGGTCCCCAAACACTTTTTATGACAATAACTTGCATATTAGCCTTTAAAATTAGCACTTTTGATTATTCATGTTCGTGTCCCATAGACTTTAACGGCGTTCGCGTGTTCGAACGAATTTTTTTCCTGTTCGCATGTTCTGGTGCGAACCGGACAGGGGGGTGTTCGGCTCATCCCTAATGCTGACTTATCAGCATATGTAAATACAGTCAATTCTACATAAAATGGAAGACGTACAAAAGACAAATATGACTTCAACATGGCTAAACTACTTTTCAAATATATATATCCCTTACAATTAAAGTCATTGAATCAAAAAGTACCCTAGACTGTGATCACAAGAGGGAAACAAATCAAACACAGAGATTTTTTTAATTTAGTCATTTTTGCAGTGTCTGGTGTGGATCCAGGTGACTTTTCCTTCAAGTTTTGCAAAAACTATATATGAAATAGATGCTGTATTGAGTCTCCAAACATTTCCTTATATATAAATGTCTCTTAACAATCCACAAGTCACCTGGCTTTAGTTTTAGATCCTTCCAAACTTTTAAGATCTGGAATTGGGGAGAAAACACATAAATGAGTTTGTAAAAAAACCTTCAAAGATCAGCAACATTCTCTGTGAGATCCGAATGGAGGACTTCAGCTGCTGAGACAAAATATTAGCAAGTGAGTAACACACTCCCAAACCAAATCCCATAGGGAGAGAGTCCAACATCCCCCTTAGGGGCTTGATAAAATAAAAGAAAACATTCAGGCAAAAGTTTTCTAGTTTCTTACTCTACTTTGTCCGCTACATTGTAGACAGTAGGGGGTGTAAAAATAAAACCTCAAAACTTCTAGTAAGGACTCTCCTATAAAGATGATTTCCTCTGTTACTCTCTGTATTTTCTGGCATTCTGTACTTACAAACTACTTCTGATAACACTTTTTACTGTGGCCTTTGCAGTAGCATTTGCCACTGGACATCCAGAAAACATGTCCATACAGACAAAATGCATACACTCATAAGATCCTGACTTGGGCATCTGGATATATGTTTTTGTAATCTCTGGAAGGGATGTTCAGCTTTTGGTAACACCTTTGGTAACACGTAAAACAAGAAGTGGTATGTTATAAAAACAACTGTGGAGAACCCTGGCTCTAGCCCATGCTCATTTACTAAGGCAACCATAACTGATTGTGACTGATGACATGGTCCATGTGTCAAGCTGGAGGGAAAAGAGTGGCTGGCAGACATAAATGATCACCTTTTCCAAAGTCCTGTTTCATAAGAAGTTGCCCCCTGTGGACCACTTGTTCTTCTCGTCCTGGGGTCCTTAAAGTTGAATTATTAATCCCAGCTATACTGGGCCAGAACTAGGGTGGAATCTGTGAGTTGCACAGACCCATCAAGTGTCCGGGGCTGTAATGCAGCATCCTTAGAATCGCCTGGTCTGCTTCCATGTGTGAAAGTTATTATGGCTACCTCAGCAAGAACCTGGAAGGCTGAAAACAGCCGATCAGGTTAACTTGGCATGCTTGGTTGGTTTACCTGCCGAAGTAAAAACAAACTTCTGGCCCTATAAATGGAACCAAAATCTCTCTATTTCTCTATCTATATCTCTATCTATATAAATATACATTCTTTTTGCAGCTCACAGGCTTTGCTAAAACATGGAGCTCTGCTTCTTGAGCTGGGGAAAAAGGATCCAATGACTTTGAATACAGAGTATCCTTCTGGGTGATAAACTGCATACGCAAATCTACAAAAAATGTAATATCTGGGTCTTCAGGGAGTGTGTCCTGCACTGGGCTCACAGCAGCTGATTCCTACACCATCAATTTAACACATGTGGTTTTTCCTTTCTTTTGAATAAATGTACGCGTTTTTCATTGTTAGATTTGTACATAAACAAACAAATTTTAAACCTTTCATTAGACAAACATTTAGTTAGCTGTATATTTGCTGCGCAGAATGTCGGACCATTAAAAATTAAATGTTTGACCAAAACAATATCTAACTTTGTCTAAAAGCACCTTTGCATAAAAGCTACAGCTCTGATATATCGGGGTGAACCCTTCATTACTGGGTCCAGCTTGCATAAATATATTACAATGACTTGTTTTCTATCATGCTGTTTGTGTAAGAACTCCAGTTTCATGTTTCAAAAGACAACTTTTTCCTGGCAATATTATAATAAATGATAACAATACCCTACAGTCATGGAGAGATGCCCATAAATCCAAAATATTCTTCTGCTTATACCACTGTACTTACAAGGAAAAGGGGCACATCATTTCACAATCCACATATTCTGCTTTGGATTTAAAAAATAAAAATAAATTAAACAAAAGGACCAACAATCTGTATGATGGACCAGAAAGCATCAAAAACTAAAAAACAACTGGCTGCAGGTGGCATCTATCTTAACAGGGTGTGTGGACTTGATGTAATGGGTGTGTTATATTTAAATTTTATTTATTATTACTCTGACATCCTGGACCGCATATCAAGTTATTATCAAGAACCTTAAAATGTCATTTTTGTAGAAAAACTTCTTATGTATCCCATCCATCTTGGCTTTGTTAAATATTATGGCAGCTTTATTCCAAATAACAACCTCATCTTAATCTTTTTTCCTCTCAATAAGGGCTTATTGAATAAATGTAAAATTACAAAATTGTTATCTTAATCTAAACTAATCCCATTTTTACAAATTTCCCCAATAACCTGGATTTCATTTCCAACCAAAGGTTGTCTAAACCAGTTTCAATATATCTATATTATTAATAAAATTGTTAAACTCATATTAGAAATGAATACTCATTATTACTTAATTTTACTTAATTTCCCTTTTTTAAATGCACTGTTTCCACTATCAAAGGATATTCAATTTGTGTAATACACAGTTAAATTTAACCCTCATTTTACCATGTTTGGAAAACAGATTCAAAATAATTGTGATCACATTGTTTACCATTAGATTTGTTAACTCGGCACATTTTGTTATAAATGTTTTGTCTAAAAAAAAATGGAATTGGCATGGTGTCCTTCCAGCTTATCACTGACCTCTCATCTCAGCCACATTCGTTCATGAGAGCACAAAGGAGGGGGTCACATCTGCATACATGACACACACAAGGGATAGAACTAAAGGTCCCAGCATTCACACACATACATGAATATCTCTCCTAAATCGCTTACTTTTTCCCATTTGTACGCAACACATGCATATCATTCTCTCACTTTCTTTTAACTCTTTAATATTTCCCTGCCCTAAATTCTGCATTCCTTATTTTGTTCAGATATCCTTTATATGTAGCTTCTATGATCAGACGGGGAGCCATAGTGCTCATCCCATCTTCCCTCTCTGACAACATATAAAGTATTCTGTTTTAATTCTCATTTCCCTATTTCTGACTTTACTAGTTGTAGTGCCTGACCCCAAATTCATCCCACAACTTAACATGAAAATGTCCCTTTCTGTCTAGTGTTATTGTCACCCTTGATCCATCCTGCTCACATAGATTGCTGTTTCTCTAGCTGTTTACTCTGCATGATTCACAGTTACCTATTGTGGATCCCTGTCCACTTTAACCATTAATCTAGGGGCTCAGTATAGGCGGAACCGCACCTTCGGTTCATATATAGCGCTCCTCTTGCGCTGGGCATTTTTTTGAGGGTCTCTTAACCTTCATTCCTTTACTTAATTTAATGCCCATAATGACTGGCCAGTCTTCTCTACATGTGCCTATACCCTCTTGCCTCTAAACTACTTTATCTAGCAGATGTACTACATATACCTGTGAACAGCGCTATTCTTCCCTTTCTTATCTATAACACTCCGATGGACAATAGACAAGAACAACATAACATATAACCACCAATCAATACAGTTCGATTAAGGGGAGTAAAATAGGTACTCTTTGTCCCAAAAATGCTTTACCGATCAAGGAAGTCTGATAACTCAAATGTAAGCAAAAGGCTTACCTCAGCCGGCTGATTATCAGAAATTCCCAGATCGTCTCAAGCTCCTCGTTTCAGATACTCAGGGTCACCTGGAATCCCCTCCTAAGACAAAGCTCGCCATGCTAAAAAATGTTAAATTGATGATAGGCAACTCCTATCCTCATATTGATTAGTGGTTCCAAATTAATAATAACTACTGCAGTAGGGAACAGACACAAAAGATACGCTCAGCATCTTTCCAAATTACTGTTCTGCTTTATTATGACGCAATTGAAGGTTTTTATGCACATGATTACGTAGGTATCACATTAATATTACAATTGTAAGGTTATGGTAACAAGGGGCGTTACATAGGCAGGCTAATTCTAATCAGGACTCGAAAGAATGTAAACATTTACTGAAAACATTATTAGTGCTGTGTGCACAGTGAGGGCAGCGTGCAATACATTCAAAATACAATACAATTATATACAGAACGTACAAATTTCCATTACACGTGCTGTGATTTACTAGGTCTGCCAGCAGGTGGCAGTGTGGTAGTGGTATGTTTAATCTTTGAGTTACTGTAATATTTTTCTTTTCTTTTTTTTTTTTAAATACATTTTTATTGAAAGTTATTAATTAACAATACAAACTGTCATTTACTTTAGTCATCTGTATCCAACATGGTTACATTGATTTAAAAAGGTTTTGCTTAAGTATAAAATACTTGATAACCTGTACCAGTGTACCCGTAATGGGTTCAAACTGTATGCATGGACAGGCCACCAAATTAACTATATAGATGGGTTCAACTGTAATATTCTTTCATGTGAAATGTCATGGTTATGATGTAATTAATTCCCTGTCTTTGTTCTGGTAGGAGACAAATCTGCAGCAGCTATCCAACACAGAGAACATGATCTTGCCCCCTGTACAATGCATTTGTAAGACCCCATCTTGAATGTTCAGGTACGTTTAGGGCACCAGTTCACTAAAAGGATGTTGGGGGACTGGAGACTGCAGAGCAGGGCAACCAAACTGATAAGTGGCATGGAGGAACTTAACTAGGAGGAAAAATTAGCTGAACTGAATGTATTCTCTCTTGAGAGGAGGAGATATTATCACATTGTATAAATACATAAATCATCCGGATAATGAACTTGGTGCAAATGTATTATTTTAAAAAAGGGGCACTCTTTGAATCTAAAAAGAAAATGTGTTTATCTTTTCTTGCACCCGAGAGTGCACTAAAACCTTGGATTGAGAGTAAACGAGTGATGTCTTGATATACAAATAGCGTCACGTCACAACTGAGTATAAAAGAGAAGAGAGGCGCCTCTAAGTGTAGCAGTATGATTATATTTAATGAAGGTATGACATTTAGCAACTTACATGGTTGATGAATAAAACAGGCACATCTAAGTATGCAAGCATCCGGTGTAAAGCTGTCCACATAGATCATTCCCCGCACCGCCATCAACTTCATCCCTTCCACGCTGCGCTCCACAAGCACTTCAAGCCTCGCTTTCAGATCGCTCTATTGCAGGGTAGTCTTCCCGACACGTTTGCAGACTGACAGCAATGAAAGCCGGCGGTGTGGAGGATGGTCTATGTGGACAGCTTTACCCCGGATGCCTGAATACTTAGATGTGCCTGTTTTAATCATCATCCATGTGAGTTGCTAAATGTTGTATCTTTATCAACCACTTCAGCCCCGGAAGGTTTTACCCCCTTCCTGACCAGAGCACTTTTTACAATTCGGCACTGCGTCGCTTTAACTGCTAATTGCGCGGTCATGCAATGCTGTACCCAAACGAAATTTGCGTCCTTTTCTTCCCACAAATAGAGCTTTCTTTTGATGGTATTTGATCACCTCTGCCGTTTTTATTTTTTGCGCTATACACGGAAAAAGACCGAAAATTTTGAAAAAAAATGATATTTTCTACTTTTTGTTCTAAAAAAAATCCAATAAACTCAATTTTAGTCATACATTTAGGCCAAAGTGTATTCGGCCACATGTCTTTGGTATAAAAAATGTCAATAAGCGTATATTTATTGGTTTGCGCAAAAGTTATAGCGTCTACAAACTAGGGTACATTTTCTGGAATTTACACAGCCTTTAATTTATGACTGCCTATGTCATTTCTTGAGGTGCTAAAATGGCAGGGCAGTACAAAACCCCCCCAAATCACATTTTGGAAAGTAGATACCCCAAGGAATTTGCTGAGAGGCATGTTGAGCCCATTGAATATTCATTTTTTTTGTCCCAAGTGATTGAATAATGACAAAACAAAAAAAAAAAATTACAAAAAGTTGTCACTAAATGATATATTGCTCACACAGGCCATGGGCATATGTGGAATTGCACCCCAAAATACATTTAGCTGCTTCTCCTGAGTACGGGGATACCACATGTGTGGGACTTTTTGGGAGCCTAGCCGCGTACGGGGCCCCGAAAACCAATCACTGCCTTCAGGATTTCTAAGGGCGTACATTTTTGATTTTACTCCTCACTACCTATCACAGTTTTGAAGGCCATAAAATGCCCAGATGACATAAAACCCCCCCAAATGACCCCATTTTGGAAAGTAGACACCCCAAGCTATTTTCTTTGAGGCATGTTGAATCCATGGAATGTTTTATATTTTGACACAAGTTGCGGGAAAGTGACAAATTTTTTTTTTTTTTTGCACAAAGTTGTCACTAAATGATATATTGCTCACACAGGCCATGGGCATATGTGGAATTGCACCCCAAAAAACATTTAGCTGCTTCTCCTGAGTATGGGGATACCACATGTGTGGGACTTTTTGGGAGCCTAGCCGCGTACGGGACCCCGAAAACCAATCACTGCCTTCAGGATTTCTAAGGGCGTACATTTTTGATTTTACTCCTCACTACCTATCACAGTTTCGGAGGCCATGGAATGCCCAGGTGGCACAAACCCCCCCCAAATGACCCCATTTTGGAAAGTAGACACCCCAAGCTATTTGCTGAGAGGCATGGTGAGTATTTTGCAGCTCTCATTTGTTTTTGAAAATAAAGAAAGACGAGAAAAAAATTTTTTTTTTTCTTTTTTCAATTTTCAAAACTTTGTGACAAAAAGTGAGGTCTGCAAAATACTCACTATACCTCTCATCAAATAGCTTGGGGTGTCTACTTTCCAAAATGGGGTCATTTGGGGGGGTTTTGTGCCACCTGGGCATTCCATGGCCTCCGAAACTGTGATAGGCAGTGAAGAGTGAAATCAAAAATTTACGGCCTTAGAAAGCCTGAAGGCGGTGCTTGGTTTTCGGGGTCCCGTACGCGGCTAGGCTCCCAAAAAGTCTCACACATGTGGTATCCCCGTACTCAGGAGAAGCAACAGAATGTATTTTGGGGTGTAATTTCACATATCCCCATGGCATGTTTGAGCAATATATCATTTAGTGACAACTTTGCGCAAAAAAAAATAAAAAAAATAAAAAATTGTCTCTTTCCCGCAACTTGTGTCACAATATAAATTATTCCATGGACTCAACATGACTCTCAGCAAATAGCTTGGGGTGTCTACTTTCCAAAATGGGGTCATTTGGGGGGGTTTTGAACTGTCCTGGCATTTTATGCACAACATCTAGAAGCTTATGTCACACATCACCCACTCTTCTAACCACTTGAAGACAAAGCCCTTTCTGACACTTATTGTTTACATAAAAAAATAATTTTTTTTGCAAGAAAATTACTTTGAACCCCCAAACATTATATTTTTTTTTTAAAGCAAATGCCCTACAGATTAAAATGGTGGGTGTTTCATTTTTTTTTTTCACACAGTATTTGCGCAGCGATTTTTCAAACGCATTTTTTGGGGAAAAAACACACTTTTTTACATTTTAATGCACTAAAACACACTATATTGCCCAAATGTTTGATGAAATAAAAAAGATGATCTTAGGCCGAGTACATGGATACCAAACATGACATGCTTTAAAATTGCGCACAAACGTGCAGTGGCAACAAACTAAATACATTTTTAAAAGCCTTTAAAAGCCTTTACAGGTTACCACTTTAGATTTACAGAGGAGGTCTACTGCTAAACTTACTGCCCTCGATCTGACTTTCGCGGCGATACCTCACATGCATGGTGCAATTGCTGTTTACATTTGACACCAGACCGACGCTTGCGTTCGCCTTAGCGCGAGAGCAGGGGGGACAGGGGTGCTTTTTTTTTTTTTTTTTTTTTTTTTCTTTATTTTTATTATTTTTTTATCTTATTTTTAAACTGTTCCTTTCATTTTTTTTTTTTTTTTTTTAATCATTTTTATTGTTATCTCAGGGAATGTAAATATCCCCTATCATAGCAATAGGTAGTGACAGGTACTCTTTTTTGCAAAAACTGGGGTCTATTAGACCCTAGATTTCTCCTCTGCCCTCAAAGCATCTGACCACACCAAGATCGGTGTGATAAAATGCTTTCCCAATTTCCCAATGGCGCTGTTTACATCCGGCGAAATCTAAGTCATAAAATGCTCGTAGCTTCCGGTTTCTTAGGCCATAGAGATGTTTGGAGCCACTCTGGTCTCTGATCAGCTCTATGGTCAGCTGGCTGAATCAACATCTCTATGGCTGCATTCTCAGGTTCCCTGTTGAGACAGGAGAGCCAGAGAAAAACACGGAAGACGTTGGGGGGGGGGCATTCCCTCCCACTGCTTGTAAAAGCAGTCTAGAGGCTAATTAGCCGCTAGGATTGCTTTTACATGAAAGCCGACCGCTGGCTGAAAAGAATGATACCAAGATGATACCTAAACCTGCAGGCATCATTCTGGTATAACCACTCAAAGTCGTGAATGGCGTACCTGAAGACAAAAAAATGGTTAACAATAAAGCACAGTAAACGGTAAGGTATAAAAAATTGCATACCTGAAAAGCAAACATGATAAAACATAATAACAATAAAACATTGCAGAATAGAATACAGTAAAAAAGAGCAGAACAATAGAGAGAGAGAATAGAGAGAGAAAGAACAATAAAACGACAACTATTTTTTTTTTTTTATATATATATTTTTGTATGTGTTTTTTATTTTTTTTTTTTACACTTTTTTTTGTAACTAACTTTTATAACTGTAACCGGTTCCAGGTTCGGGTCTCTCAAAATGCGATGGAATCTTGGGAGACCCTGTGAAAGTGTGCCTAGTCTGTGCAATGCTGTACCCTACGCTAATAGTCAACTAGTGCATGGTAGCGTTCAAAATATTCACCAATGCAAAGACCAGGATTGTCAGGACAGGAGGGACAATAATAGCGGGTGTCACGTCTATATCCGCGCTTGCTGCAGACACGACATCTTGTTTGGGGGGTTCGCTGGGTAGGGGTACTCGGGAGGTCATAAAGAAAATGCCTCTCATGCAGCCGACTGCATTTGGTTGGGGATGTGAATGGGGGAAGTACGGGCGCTGCAGAAGCGGTAGGTTCCCAATTAGGATTGGCGAATGCAGCAGGAAGGGCACTATGGGCACGACGGGCCTGTGTTTGTCTTTTTGGTGGCAGCGGGACACTACTTGTGCTTTCCACCTCACCAGCTTGAACTGCACTTATGGGACTCGCCACGTCACCAAGTGTTACTGCAGTGCTGGTTTGACTACGACCGGGGTGTACTACACCGCTGGTGCTTGCCAGTTCACCAAAACGCTACCAAAAAAACTGTTAGCGATCGCAGGGATCAGGCCTGACTCTGCGAACGCTGCAGTTATGCGTTTAGTGTTTTGTAAGTGACAGTGATCCATCGATAATGCACTTGGGTGGGCTGGGCTGGGCCGGGCGGAGGGGCAAAACGCAGGTGCTAGCAGGTATCTGGGCTGATCCCGCTAACACTGCGTTTTTGGGAACCCTAAACTGCTGGGGACGCCAGTATAGATCTGATCGGATCAGATATTGATCCGTTCAGATACTATACCACTAAGGGAGGTGTACGGTGCGTGCGTGGGTGTTAGCGGTACTGGCGCTAACCTGACGCTGCCTGGGGCTGGTGCTTGCCAGTTCACCAAAACGCTACCAAAAAAACTGTTAGCGATCGCAGGGATCAGGCCTGACTCTGCGAACGCTGCAGTTATGCGTTTAATCTTTTGTAAGTGACAGTGATCGATCGATACTGCACTTGGGTGGGCTGGGCTGGGCCGGGCGGAGGGGAAAAACGCAGGTGCTAGCAGGTATCTGGGCTGATCCCGCTAACACTGCGTGTTTGGGAACCCTAAACTGCTGGGGACGCTACTATAGATCTGATCGGATCAGATATTGATCCGTTCAGATACTATACCACTAAGGGAGGCGTATGCTGCGTGCGTGGGTGTTAGCGGTACTGGCGCTAACCTGACGCTGCCTGGGGCTGGTGCTTGCCAGTTCACCAAAACGCTACCAAAAAAACTGTTAGCGATCGCAGGGATCAGGCCTGACTATGCGAACGCTGCAGTTATGCGTTTAGTGTTTTGTAAGTGACAGTGATCGATCGATACTGCACTTGGGTGGGCTGGGCAGAGGCGCAAAACGCAGGTGCTAGCGGGTATCTGGGCTGATCCCGCTAACACTGCGTTTTCGGGAACCCTAAACTGCTGGGGACGCTAGTATAGATCTGATCAGATTAGATATTGATCCGTTCAGATACTATACCACTAAGGGAGGCGTATGCTGCGTGCGTGGGTGTTAGCGGTACTGGCGCTAATCTGACGCTGCCTGGGGCGACGCATATCACCGCCGGGCGATCAGGGGGCTAAACTTTTATTCGGTAATAAACGGCGGGTGCCCTGACACTATAAAAAATAAACGAACTAACCAGCTTCACCCGTAACGGTTATACGGTGATCAGTGGTGAAAGGGTTAACTAGGGGGCAATCAAGGGGTTAAAACATTTATTAGGTAGTATATGGGGGTCCCTGTCGCTATAAAACGCTGATGGCGAACCTAAATATTTACGTCCCTAACTAGCGTCACCAGCGACACTAATACAGCGATCAGAAAAATGATCGCTTAGTGACACTGGTGACAGGGGGTGATCAAGGGGTTAAAACTTTATTAGGGGGGGTTAGGGGGGTACCCTAGACCTAAAGGGGGGTAATACTCACTGCCCTAACACTGTAACTGTCACAAACTGACACTATGCAGTAATCAGAAAAAAAAAAAAAAATACTGCTAATGTCAGTTTGTGATAGGGGGGGGGGGTGATTGGGGGGGATCGGGGGGCGATCGGGGGGGGATTGGGGGTGTAAGGTATGCCTGGCATGTTCTACTGTGTGTGTGTGTGTTGTGTGCACTCACTTGTCTTCTCTCCTCGGCGCTGGAACGGAAACTGCCAGACCGAGGAGAGATGACATCACATCTTCTGCCTGTGTGAAACTACACACAGGCAGAGGAGGATTCCCATTGGCTGGGAGCGATCGCGAGGGGGGGGCCACGATCGGATGGTCTCCCCCTCGCCTCCCGACGCTCCCAGTCAAATGCCGACCGCCGCTGGCACCGGGGGGGGGGGTCCGATCGGACCCCCTGCCCGCGGGAGGCAGATCACGTACGGGTACGTGATTCTGCCTGCCCGTGCCATTCTGCCGCAGTATATCTGCGTTAGGCGGTCGGCAAGTGGTTAAATGTAATCATCTTGCTACACTTAGAGGCTCCTCTCTTCTCTTTTATACTCTGTAGCTCCAGCTGGATTCTGCTTCTTATCCCCTTGTGGAGGCTTCCATTTGTGGATGGACATTTTATGGTAAAACAACCTATCACATTGCTATAATCTTTTTATATGGATCATAAACTGAAGGACTTATGAATAAATGGTTGTGAAACAAATCATCTGAGTTTCCGTTGTTTCTTATGAGGAAATTCGCTTTGATATACAAGTGCTTTGCATTACAAGCATGTTTCCGGAACAAATTATGCTCACAATCCAAGGTCTTACTGTATTCATAATCTTTAAAACAGTAGTAAACCGCAGGTGGTTAAAGAAAAAAAAATTCCTGCAAGGCAATGTCATAGTGTACACATGCATCACATACTATGCCGATGCAAGCATGCTGAGAGCCGCAGATTTTATCTTATATCATGATGACTGTATTCTACTACTACTTGTAAGTGAACTACAATAAATTACTGTTTTTTTACCTTACGGGCTTTACTATTGCTGCATTTTTTCTATTTGGGTAATGGTCAATTGGGGAGTGGCTATCATATCTACTCGGGCTTTGGAGCTTGATATATTGGTGGCCATATACTATTGGAAGATTGGACCTCCTGTTTAGTTTCATCTGTATCATTTGGAGAGTGACACCACGACTTCTTGTGATTAATGATTATATGCCTACATATCATTCCTTCTGGTAAGCAGATTGGATTCACTTGGGTGTGGTGTGTCTTTCCATACACACAGAACCTGGGGAAGGGTCCCTTGTATCTTCTATTCGTTTATTAAAAATAACTTTTATGTGAATTCAAGCATTGCATTTTGGACTTTTATTTTTATTGTTTGATGATCAACAAACTGTGCTGGCTGCTTTTTTATATTACGGTATATTTTATTATCATTTTAGTTAGCGCAGATACCCACCACCCTCTTTTTCTCATAGCACATTATGATAGACTTACCTTAGAACAAAGCCTTATCTCATTGGACCTTCAGAGCGCATGCGCCAGTGATGTCATCGGCTGCATGCACACTGAATATTCTAAACTGTGCAAGTTTAGGAGATATTCACACTACCTACAGGTAAGCCCTAGTATAGACTTACTTGTAGGTACAAGTATTGTAGCAGAGTTTACTACCAGTTTAAGGACAGCTTAGAAACTGAAATGGTACCAAAGCTAACGTGGTACCAATATTCAAAAAGGGCTGACATATATACCTATAAACTACAGACCAGTCAGCCTAACATCTATAGTATGTAAACTATTGGGGGGAATGATAAGGGACCATATCCAAGAATTTGCTGATAAAAAGGATATTATTAGTAGTAATCAGCATGGCTTCATGAAGGATCATTCTTAACATGCTATGAGGAAGTAAGCTGTAATCTGAATAGAGGAATGTCTGCTGATGTGGTGTATCTCAATTTTTCCAAAGCATCCAACACAGTTCCCCATAAATGCTTAATTTATAAATCAAGTTCCTACGATAATGACAGTAGTGGTTACAGGACGGTGTCCATAGGGTGGCGATTAATACTTTTTCTTTTGAATGGTCTGGAGTTGCAAGCAGCTACTGTGTCCTGGGACCAATTCTGTTTAATTTGTTCATAAATTATATAGAGGTTGGTATAAATAGTTCAATCTCAGTGTTTGCTGAGGATATGAAACTATGCAGGTTAATAACCTCACAACAGGATGTAGAAACTTTAGAAGACCTCAATAAAATAAAGTTTAGCAAAAGACCCAGGGCAGGGTTGACAACAAGACCTGAGTGCATTTCTAGAAGACCAGCAGATATTCCTCTGTACTTGCAGGGGCTTTAAAGAGACAAGGCACAGGGAAATGTGCATGTATTGCAGAGATGTACTGCATATATTGTTTATGTCTTGATATTAGACATGTGCAATTAGTTTCGGTCCGAATACAATTTCGGCCAAATTTTTGGTTATTCGAAGATTTGGATGTATCTGAAAGTAATAGTAACGAATGGTAATAAGTCTAGTTGAAATCCATTAAAATTTGTTTAGTTTTTTCTTTTTTTAATGAATTTCAAAAATTTCAGAATGATTGGAAATTGGGATTGGTCGAAAAATGATCGACTGATTCAAATTTTGTGTGAAGAATAGCTGGTTGTTAAGCAGCAGGCTGGGAAGCCGGCAGCCCACGTCCTTTACAACTATGACTCATCATCTGTCAGCAGGCTTCCCCACTGACAGATGAATGTAAAGAAAATAATGCCTGCAATAGAAAAATGTTAAAAAAACGGTGTGGGGTCCCCCCCCAAAATCCATAACAGACCCTTATCCGAGCATGCAGCCGATGCATAAGGAAAGGGCGGGAGCGAGTGCCCCCACCCCCTCCCGAACCATACCACGCCATGTGCCCTCAACATGGGGGGTGGGTAGGCCTCATCCCCACAACCGTGGCCGGCGGGCAGGGGGCTTATCAAAATCTGGACCCTCCTTTAACAAGGGGCCCCCCACATCTCGCCCCCCCATGTGAATGAGTATGTGGTACATAGTACCCCTACCTATTCACAAAAAAGTAGAATTTTATGAGTATTGCCTCACATAACAAAGAAACTAATAATGGTTAACAGAGTACCATCATCCAAATCAATATAGGAAAACAGGGCCAGAGGGGTCTATCAGGACAGTTGCTGTAGCTAGCCATAGATATATACCCATCAGGTAGGTTGTACTGGACTATCTTGGTACTGATACACAAACAAAATATTTTTGGTATAAAAAATATAATTTTAATACATATAAAAGAAGGACATATACAAAGAACAAATATTAATAAAAATCAACCACAGACAACTACTAACAGGGTCACCCGAAAGGAGATGTTGTGGGATATAGACAATCTGGTCCTCTACCAGTTTCGCAGGTTGAAACCGCTTCTTCAGGAGGAACTATCTATAAGTCAGAAATGATATAAATAAAATATACAATAATTACATCAGAAAAAAAAAATTATAATTATACAGCAAACATTATAATGAGAAAATCTGCTCACCCAGAAGATCATACATCGATACGTACCCAGGTCGCTAAAGAATTCCCCCCGCGGTGAACGTGGGGGATTGTACAAGGCCACTTCTAATTAAAGATAGATGTAATGGTAGTAAATGGACAAGCCAAATAATGTCCAATTTATAGGGCCCATAGGGAGTGAGGGAACACCAGGTGCTGCACAAGATGGTAGGGACAAGCGAGACATCGGGAGTGAATAGTAACGGGGTGAAAAAGGAGGGGGGGAGGGGGGATAGGAGGAGAATGTGGAGGAACGTGAGGGAAGGATGGGGGAGGGAGGAGGAAGAAGGGGGGAGGGCTGTGGAAGGGGGAGGGGGGCCTTGGGGGAGGGGAAGGGAAGAAGGGGGGAAAAAAGGGGGAAAGGAGGCTGAGGGGAGGAAGAAGGGCACAAAAAGGGGGGAAGGGGGTATAAGGGGGGGGACTGGTGGGAAGGGTGGTGTTATTAGGGGAAGAGGAGGGGGGTATTGTGGGAGGGGAGAGGGTTAGTTAGGGAGATGGGAAAGGAAAGGGAGGAAGGGGGGGGCGGAAAGGGAGGGAAGAAGAGGGGGGGTGTGGGGGGGGGAAGAAAGAGGTCCCATCAGAATGTGCAGAAGGGTTGCGTAAATATAAAAAACTCACCAGTAAGTAATATAAATTTAACAACACATTGCCAAGGGTGGTAGTTAGTCAAGGTGAAAGGAGGAGGCACTAGGGTAGATACATAGCCAAACTATAGTGGAGCAGGTGTAACCTGCAACAAGAAATGTCTATGGCTGTTCAGCCAGAGGACACTGTAGAGTCATAAGACCTGTAAGGAAATAGTAACCAAACTGTCAGATAAGACAGTATAGTCAAAGGCAGCAGCAGGTTGCAAACAAGATGGGGTTAAGTCTTATCTCAAACTCCACACCAACCAGCACACCACCCCTGGATCCGGGCGGTACCGCACACCAAATGGGTCTGGAAAACCCAGTAAATATGCTCCCGAACCTGAGCACGCCAAAGGACGCCGCCGGCAGGTGGCGTCTGACGTCTCTGGGTCAGTTCCCCCACACTGCGCAGGTGCGCGATCCCTCGTTACTGCGCAAGCGCGCCGTGTGCCGGTCTAAGGGCGAACCGCCCAGACAAATTCACAGGATGTGAAGGGGCAGTGAATTACCCTCTCACCAGGGGAGACACATGTCCGCCGCTAATGGGAGAAATAAATAAAAACCTGCAATCATGCCGATCACTGGGGGAGCAAATCCATACAAAAAGGAAAAAAACCAAAACGAAAATATGAATAATTTTAATGATGGATTATAAAACATGATATAATATAAAGATAATTGTAACTATGGGACATTACTGTCCCCAAGACATCACTGAATATAAACACCCAAACGTTTATATAATATGCTTAGCTGCAGAACCTAATGTAACAATCACCTAAACCAATGGTATAAGTTGAGGAGAAACCAGTAGAGGACCAGATTGTCTAGATCCCACATCAACAGTCTCCTTTCATATGACCCCGTTAGTAGTTGTCTGTGGTTGAATTTTATTAATATTTGTTCTTTGTATATGTCCTTCTTTTATACCAAAAATATTTTGTTTGTGTATCAGTACCAAGACAGTCCAGTACAACCTACCTGATGGGTATATATCTATGATCAGCTACAGCAACTGTCCTGGTAGACCCCTCTGGCCCTGTTTTCTTATTCACAAAAAAGTGTCAAAACACAGAGACAGTTTTTGGCAATTCCTTTATTGAAAAATAAAAATGTCCCCCAATGTAGATCCATCATCAACTGCACCCGAAAAAGAAAGAAAAAATGCTCCCGTCAACATGAAGGTCGCCTAGTGCAGGCTTCTCCATTTGACAGTACTTTTATAGGGAAGGACGGGGCCACCTGCAAGATGGGTCGGGAACATCACATGGGGGCGGTACCACCAGTGACATCGCCAGGTGGCCCTGCCCTTCCCTATAAAAAAACTGTCAAACAGGAGGAGCCTGCAGTAGGCAGATGGCTTTGATGACGGAGCATTTTTTTTTCTTTTTCGGGTGCCGTAGGCGGCATGATGGACCATGGATTTACATTGTTACATTGTTTTTTATTTTTTAATAAGGGAATTGTCAAAAACTTTCTCTGTGTTTTTATTATTTTTTGACTCTTTTTTGGTGACAATTTTTGGTGGCAATTCCTGCCACCAGGTTCCCAACCCTATTGAGAACAAACTGTGTCTGGGTGGGGGATAGACCAACTATATCTCTCAAGTATTTTTACGTTTTCACATGTGAGAGAGAACAGGGAGGAACCATGACAGTGCTAACAGGTCAACGAGCGAGAGGAGATTTTGGCTTCCTATAGGTTACTAAACAAGGAAAGCATTATCATGGCAAATCAGGAAGGTTGCAATTGTTTAATGAAACCTTGTGGCTATTCAGTAGAGAAGTCAAGGAGATCTGCTCCAAGGGAAGCTAAATGACCATTAATAACATTGGTAGGATAAACTGGTATTCATTTAATAACAAAACAGTGAAGTCGAAATCATGTTTCCTAGAAGGTATATTGTGGGATAATTAGACAAGAACGGAAACAATAGGAGTTGAGAGTATTATAGTACATATACAATACTTTTCAACAAGGTCATTGGTTACCCAAATAAAATGTATTTCCTTTTTTCCCCACAAATAGAGCTTTTGATGGTATTTGATCACCTCTGTAGTTTTTATTTTTATATATAAAACTATAAACAAAAAAAAGACAGAGTTTTAAAAAAAAAAAAAAACATTTTTTACTTTATGTTATAAAACAGCCAATAAAAAAATGGAAAAAATCTCATTTCTTCATCAATTTAGGCCAATGTGTTTTCTGATACATCTTTTTTGGTAAAAAAAAAAATTAAAAAATCCCAATAAGTGTATATTGATTGGTTTGTACAAAAGTTATAGCATCTACAAACTATGGGATATATTTTTGGAATTTTTATTTACTAGTAATGGCGGTGATCAGCGACTTATACCTGGATTACGATATTACGGTGGACAAATCGGACACTAAGTGACACTTTTTTGGGGACCAGTGACATTAATACAGTGATCAATGCTAAAAATATGCACTGTCACTGTACTAATCACACTGGCTGGGAAGGGGTTAACATCAGGGGTGATCAAAGGGTTAACTGTGTGCCTGACCAGTGTTTTACCACTGTGGGGGAGGTGCTTTTACTAATGTAAGGCACTGATCCATGTTCCTGCTTTGCAGGAACACACCATCAATACCTTTCATACTGACAAAACAGCAATCTGCCTTCTTTACATAGGCAGACTGCCGCTCTGCCTGTGCAACGAATGATCGCCGGGAGCCAGCAGACATGGAGTCTGCTGGACCCGCTGATCGTGGAGCGATCCTCTGGTGGTGCAGATTCTGGCCCGTTACCCGGAAATGCAGGATCGCATATATATACTTGATCCTGCACAGCTTGGCCACCCTGTAGCAGTAAATCGGTCGGCAAGTGGTTAAAAGGTATACAGGCAGTCCCCGAGTTACGAACAAGCTAGGGACTGTAGGTCTGTTCTAAAAGTGGTGTTCCACCCTAAAAAAAAATGCATGAATGTGTCTAAAAAATAATTAAAAAAAAAACATTTGGAAATTTTTTTTTTAACTTACCTCTAAATGCCTGTTGCTAGGGGGTCCCTCGTAGTCTGCCTCTTTCAGTGCCTGGGCTGGTGACATCACTTCCCCTCGGCACAGGAAGGGCTCAGCTCTGCTCCCTCTTGTCAATCATCTGGGACCCATTACAGGTCCCAGATGACTGAGCGGCCAATCACGGAGCGCGGCGCCGCTCGCGCATGTGCAGTGGGTGCCCGGCTGTGAAGCCACAGCCCGGCGCCGCCGAACGGAGGGGGAGACGAGCGGGGCTTCGATCCTCCGCATCGCTGGACCCTGGGGCAGGTAAGTGTCCAATTAAAAGTCAGCAGCTGCAGTATTTGTAGCTGCTGACTTTTAATTTTTTATTTTTAAAAAAATGGGAACTCCTCTTTAAGTCGATTTTGTTCGTAAGTCAGAACAGTATCTTTTTTAAGTGTAACTCCAGCCAGGCGCTTCTGGCTGTGCAATGTGGGGTGCTCAGGGCGCTTCTGGGCATGCATTCCTGTATGTGGGGCGTGCAGTACATGTAGTACTGCAGTGTGGGATGTGTCCTGTTCTGCAAGATGGCTACTCTGCGATTTCTGGGACCAGCATGGAGCGCAAGCTGCTGGCAGTGACGTCACGCCGCCTCCGTTCATGTAGGAGTCGCTCGAAACTCGGATGTTTGTAACTCGGGGACTGCCTGTATTGATCACTCGGCCTATAGGCGAACGACACCCGAGCTGCAGTGCTGGTATTCTGGGTGGACGTCCTATGATATCCCCTCAGGATCTCACTCCAGCATGATCTTTCACTCTCTGTGTCCATAAGACACAGTGGATGACAGATCATCGTACCGGCCACTGCCAGTACCATGGTTTCGTTGTGACCAATCACAGCAGAAAACATGGCAATTGTACACAATGAATGATTTACATTTATAGCCATTCATTGTGTACTAATGTGCTGATCTCCGTGATTGGTCACAGAGATCATATGGCACAGACAGGTCCAATCACAGTGCATCTTTACCATGTGATAGCTGTGCCCAATCACAGCTTCACAATAGTACACACTGGATGAATGAATCCCATTCATAAATAATCTTTACTTAGAACAGTGTGTAAAAAAAAAAAAAATCATGATCCCCCTCACCAGAGAAGTTGTACAGTTTCACTATGGTAACATTATACTGTTCTGGTCATGGTATGTAAAAGAAAAAAATGGAAAAAAAATGTTTAAAAAACATAAACAAAATTATACTTTTTTTTGTTTTTTTTACATTTTTACATACTGTCACCAGCCAGTGTGTCTGATCACCACCACACCGGTTGTGTGATGACACTATACTGCACTGGTGACAGTATGTGAAAAAAAATTGTGAAAAGAAATTTTTTTACTTTCTGAAAAAGGGGCATGTAGGGGGTATTTGAACTGTTCTGGTATTTTCAGGCCTCAAGAAATAAGATAGGCCGTCAGTACATTAGGGTTGACCCATTTTTAAATATACTGTATATACCATAGGTTGTGGACTCTATAACTTTCATACAAACTAAATAATAAACACTGATTTGGGTTAAATTTACCAAATAAATGTAGCAGAATACATTTGGTCTAAATTTATGAAGAAAGATCATTTATTAGCAATATTTTATAACAGAAACAAATAAAAATGGGTTTTTTCAAAATTTTCATTTTTTTTAAGCAAAAAAAAAAAAACAGTGGTGATTAAATACCACCAAAATAAAGCTCTGTTTTGTGAAAAAAATGATACAAATATTTGTACTTTATCCTTGACCCTACTGGGGAGATTTTCCCCTCAATTCCTATCCCTTTGACACTTATGCCGCGTACACACGATCAGACTTTATGGCAGACTTTGTCTGGCGTACTTTTCGACTGACTTTTCGACGGACTTTCCGAATGAACGGACTTGCCTACACACAATCAACCAAAGTCCGACGGATTTGTACGTGATGACGTACGACTGGACTAAAACAAGGAAGTTCATAGCCAGTAGCCAATAGCTGCCCTAGCGTTGGTTTTTGTCCGTCGGACTAGCATACAGACGAGCGGACTTTTCGACCGGACTCGAGTCCGTCGGACAGATTTGAAACATGTTTCAAATCTAAGTCCGTCAAACGTTTGAGAAAACAAAGTCCGCTGGAGCCCACACACGATCGAATTGTCCGACGGAATCCAGAACGCCGGACCGAGTATGCCGTAAAGTCCGATCGTGTGTACGCATTATACAAAAATAGGACGATCAGTTGTCACTGGGATAGAAAAGCGATAACAGCAATAAAAACATTTGAAGATGTTTGAATCTGTTTCCACACTACTAAAAATATGTCTGTGTATTTCTCTGCCTGTGTTCTGTTGGAGAGATAAGCCATAAGCTAAAAATAATTCAAAGATATGCAAACCTGAGGCAATATTTGTGAGCAAGTTTTCAACAAAAATTCTTCAGAATATTGAGTATTTGTTAGCACAGCACTTTTTCAACATGATGAACAAATAGATACAAGTATAAAGATGATCAAACAGCATAAATAATTCTGAACTTTACAGGCTAAGTTCACCTTTACGGAAAAAAAAATAAAATAAATGCACATATTTTGGCAGTAAAAGTGTTTTTTTTTCCCCCAGGTGCCTGCGAAGCTCTGCATCGTGTGTGCAATGTCTGCCTCCTGCAGACACTTATGCCGCGTACACACGGTCGGACTTTTCGTCTACAAAAGTCCAACGGACGCTGACGGACTAAAGCTGGCTGGTAATCCGATCGTGTGTGGGCTTCTTCGGACTTTCAACGTACTTTTTTAGCCTCAAATCCGACGTACTTTAGATTTGAAACATGCTTCAAATCTTTACGTCGTAACTACGACGGACCCCGAAGTCCGCTCGTCTGTATGCTAGTCCTACGGACAAAAAAATGACGCATGCTCATAAGCAAAAACTAAACGGAAGCACTCGGTCTAGTAAAACTAGTGTTCGTATTGTAGGTAGCACATTCATCACGCTGCAAAATCTGTGATCGTTGAATGCAGCGCATTTTATTTCTTCTTTACGAATGCTCTAAAGAACGAAGGTGTTTTGCTGTTCATAATCAGAGTTCTCCCAAACTGATTTCTGAATTCTTTTTCTCTTTGATCTCATGAATGATATAGTATGCTTTTTATAAACAATGTTTCCATACTAATAATACTTTTTCCCTTATTTTTTTTTTTTTTTTTTAGGTTTGTAAAGTTACCACAAAGAACCCATTATTCTTTTTTTTTTTTTTCTAGTGATTATTTTTTATTTTTTAGATAAAGTTAACCCAAAGCACCGTTTTTGTTTATGTATATTTTTTTTTTTTTCAAGACTTACCACTTGAACATTCTTAACATTAGTAATGTATTTTTGGTGTGTTTTTTTAAAACTCAATGAGATTGTTGTCCCTTGTTAATTTAACATTGTGTGTAAAATCAATGATTTAAAAGAAAACACATAAAGTCTTTTGCTAAACTCAAAAAAGATCCATTTATTCATGGTCAAAATAAAATAAAGAGGAAGTCAACGCTGGAAAAAGTCGGTGTACAAGAAAATTGGGATCTTGAGGAGTCCATATAAGATGGAGCACAATCTGGTCCAAGAATCCCAGAGATCAACAGCACCAGCAGATGATCTAGATGTCCCCAGACTGTGGTCCTACAACAGCCTGCGTCTTCTGTCAGACCAGACTGAACCCAGGTCATCACTTTCTTCTCTTCCCTGCAGCCTTTCCTCCACGCTGCCCTGCAGCCTTCCCTGCAGCCTTCCCTGCAGCCTTCCCTGTAGCCTTCTTTTGAGGCTGTGGCTCTGGTGTTTCAGTTGTGGCAGGAGGAGGAGGAGGAGGAGGAGGAGGGGGGGGGCTGCCTCATGTAGTTGGGTGTTTTTTGTTAGCGTGCCCTGCAGCCCCTTATGGATTGTTTCCCCAAATAGGCGCTCACAAATGAGGCGCTGCTCCCAATCCATCTGAAGAAGCCTGCTGGCTAAGTAGCAGCCATAGGCTTCTTCCGCTTCGGGGGGGCTTGTTAAAAAACGGGTGGCCTGTTGCATGAGGCGCAGGGACGCGTCCTGTGTGACCATCCCCTTCCTGGCCCTTTTTTTGGGAAGGTGGAGGGGAGGCACTTGGGATTGGGTGAGGCTCCTACTGGGCCCAGCCACCTCACTTGGCCCAGCCACCTCACTTGGCCCAGCCACCTCACTTGGCCCAGCCACCTCACTGGGAGCAGCCACCTCCTGCCTGACACTGGGCCCAGCCTCCTCCAGGATGATGGTGAATCCGGCCTCCTCCAGGCTGTCCATGGGCCCGGTCTCCTCCTGCCTGCCACTTTCCCCACATTCCTCCTGGATGGACTCATCCTGTGTATAAAAAAAGGACAATAGTTTTAGTTTCTTTTTTTGGGTTCATCAATGACACACAGTTTGCTTCTCATGACTAGCAAATTCAATGTGAATACATCTCTTTAATAAAAGAGTCTAATCAGACACCCTAATTATTTCAAGCAGGTGCCAAACATATTTAGTCACTACTATCATTTGATATGTATACACAATTTGGAGTGCTAAATTATTTGAGACAATTATAACATCCAGTTAACATCATTAATATTAGTACAGTAAATATTTGTTAAAATAATTTACCTGACTCCAGATGGTCATATCCGGTTCATCCAGGATGGAAGACCCAGCTTGCTCCTCATCAGCCTCTGCTGGGGTGGAGGGAAGGGTGGAGGGAAGGGTGGAGGGAAGGGTTGAAAGTGATGCCCTGGCTTC